>WNWK01050006.1:0-13005 GCA_009830355.1 Cherax destructor
TTTATTATACTCATCATACGTTATATTCCATCTCTTGTTATCCTACTTTAAGAATCTGGGTTCCATATTTAGTTCCCGATCACAGGGTGACACACACACACACACACACACACACAAACAAAACACACAACATATACAAAATCTGAAGAGTGGTGTAGTGGAGGTAGGATCCAACATTGCTATAAGAAGATGATAAAGCTCATGCAGCAGGGAGAGAATGGACCTAGTAGCGACCAGCGAAGAGGCGGGGCAAGCTGGCTCCGCTCATGAACCATGGTGGGGGCGCCACCCCCACACACACACACACACACACACACCCTGTACTAGGTGAGTACAGTTTAAATAAACGTGTGTAAGACAAACAGTGTGAGACAAACACTGAGCTATAAAGGTATCCACTGTATTTGGTGTAAATAACTCCACCTCATTAATATTTCCCCACACCTTAGCAGTTCCACACTGTTCCCTATCATTCCAGTTTCACATTGTTCCCATAATTCCAGTTTACATTGTTCCCTATCATTCCAATTCCATATTCCATACCATTTCAGTTGCACAGTGTTCCATACCATTCCAGTTCCAAATGTTTCCTTACGTTCTGGTTCCACATTGTTCCACTCCTTTCACTTTCCACAGTGCTCCATACCATTCTGACTCTACATTGTTCCTCCATTCTAACTCTACATTGTTCCATACCATTTAACTCTACTTGTTCCATACCATTCTAACTCTACATTGTTCCATACCATTCTAACTCTACATTGTTCCATGCCATTCTAACTTTATATTGTTCCCTACCATTCCGGTTCCATAGTGTTCCATAAACAGTATCCAGGAAAACAATTCTCTCATCTCACCTAAATATCTTTATTTCCCCAGCTCTCATTCTCTCTCTCTTTTGTTTCTCTCTTTTTACACGGGGTTTTTACAAGGTTTTAAGGGTTGCTAACTGTATTTACAAGCTAAGAGCTGTTACCAACATCAGCTAATTTACAAAGCTCTTTATCTGTAAAAGAATACAAATGGGGATCAGGACAAGCTAGAGAAATCTCTCTCTCTCTCTCTCTCTCTCTCTCTCTCCCTTCTTCTTCTCTGTCTCTGTCTTGTCTCTCTGTCTCTCTGTCTCTCTCTCTCTAACAACCCCCTGGAGAGGTCCCAACAAGAGCAGGAAACCATCCTCCGACTTATGGCTGAAGTTTTTCGGAATCATGACTTCCATCTACTCCCTCCTCTTCCTCTCCTCCTCCATATCTAACTCTCCTTTTCCTCTTCTCTTCATCCCTTTCCTGCTCCTCCTCTTCCTCGTGCCCCCTTTCACCCCCCTCCTCGCCTACAGTCCTTTCCATCGATGTTCTGGTCGTCTACCTCGTTCTTCTTCTTCGTCCTCTTTCTTCTGTTTTTCCTCCTCACCCTCTTCCTCCTGGACCACTTCCATTTCCTCATCATCATCCTCCATCGTTCTCCTCCTCTCCCTCATCCACCTCCACCTCCTCTCCTCATCCACCACCACCTCCTCCTCCTCCTCCTCCCTCCTCCCTCCTCCTCCTCCCTCCTGCTCCTGCTCCCCCCCCTGCTCCCCCCTCCTCCAACACAACATCAACAACTTTCAAAATGTCTTCAGATCAGAGTCACATAACTTACCATTGCTCCCCCTCCAACTATTCCTTATTTTTCACCTCTTTTCTTTCCTTCTCCCCCTAGTTATTCTACCTTCTTCTCTTCCTATTCATCCTGGTTTTTTTTATATTTACTCTGCTGCTGCACCTTTTCTGCTGTTGTTTGTATGATGCTTTCTTCCCTGTTGCTGTTCTTCCTTTAGCTTATGTTTGTTCTTTTCTAACTTTGTTGCTGTTCTTCCTCTAACTTATGTTGCTGTTCTTCCTCTAGCTTCTGTTGCTGTTCTTCCTCTAACTTCTGTTGCTGTTCTTCCTCTAGCTTCTGTTGCTGTTCTTCCTTTAGCTTTGTTGCTGTTCTTCCTCTAACTTATGTTGCTGTTCTTCCTCTAGCTTCTGTTGTTTCTTCCTCTAACTTCTGTTGCTGTTCTTCCTCTAGCTTCTGTTGCTGTTCTTCCTCTAGCTTCTGTTGCTGTTCTTCCCCTAGCGTCTGTTGCTGTTCTTTTCTAACTTCTGTTGCTTTCTTCCTTTAGCTTCTGTTGCTGTTCTTTCTATACCTGCAGTTGCTGTTCTTCCTTTAGCTTCTGTTGCTGTTCTTTCTATACCTGCTGTTGATGTTCTTCTCTCTACCTGTTGTTCTGTTCTTTCTCTACCTGCTGTTGCTGTTTTTCTCTACCTGTTGTTGCTGTTTTTCTCTACCTGCTGTTGCTGTTCTTCCTTTAGCCTGTTGTGTTCTTTCTCTACCTGCTGTTCTGTTCTCTCTTCTACCTGCTGTTGCTGTTCTTTCTCTACCTGCTGTTACTGTTCTTCTCTCTACCTGCTGTTGCTGTTCTTTTCTACCTCTGCTGAGGTTCTTTACTGTTGCTGCCGTTTTCTCTACCTGTTGTTGCTGTTTTCTATACCTGCTGTTGCTGTTTTTCTATACCTGCTGTTCTTCCTCTACCTGCTGTTGCTGTTCTCTCTCTCTCTCTACTTGCTGTTGTTTCTTTCTCTACCTGCTGCTGAGGTTCTTTACTGTTGCTGCCGTTCTTTTCCTATTGCTGTTCTTTACTGCTGTTGATGCTGGACTTTCTATCCCCCTCTGCTGTCGCTGTAGCTTCTGATGTTAATGTTTTTCTCCTACTTGTTCCTTCTGCTGTTACGGTTTTTATCATCTGCTACTGCCTTTTCTCTTCCGTGCTTACGTTACCGTGCCCCTTTTGTGCTGCCACTGCTGATGCTCCTGTTAGTGCTCCTGATTTCTGTATTCCCAAAGTAAAGATCATATATTAAGTATTAATGTCTTTAAAATTATAGCTAGTTGGATAAATTATACAGGCACTTCCACTAGTGCAAAAATTCCCTAGGGGAAAATTCACTAGTGGAGTCAGACGGGAATTTGTTTACCTGGTTTAGAAAACCAGAAAACACAAATAACCGCACATAGGAAAAAAGAAACTTTCAAAGACGTTTCGGCCCGACTTGGACCATTTACAAGTCACACAAAGAGAGCCAGATACATAAGAAGAGGGGCAGGGACGGGGTCAAAGAGGAAGAAAAGAAGTGGTGGTGGGTTGTTAGTTGTAGTAGAGTGAAGACACCAATGGCTTTTCACAGTGGCTACTTCACAGTGGCTTCTTCAGGGGCTTCTTCACAGTGGCTTACAGTGGTTCTTCAGTCCAGTAAAGAGAAGAACTTGGACCAATTTGTGGGTATCAATTACCAAGGTTAATATCGTGATATTGTGTTTTATTAACAAATAATATGGAAGATTGTATTAGTGATTAATAGAGTTGAGATGAGTTCATGGTCCTTTTAGGGTGCTGATACAGCTCCAGGTACCTAATGATGTATCTGCATTTACTGAAGGAATTTTTTCTCAGGCTGAGAGATCTATGACACCAACCTCAGCTCTTCGTGTTTAAGAGGGTTGATATCTAGCTCCTGAACATTAAAAAGGGTGTTGAGATACAGCTCATGTCTGCTGGTGTGCAGGGGGTTATCAGTGCATATATACCGAGAGATACACACCTCTCTGTGTTTATATATTTAGAGATACACAACTCTCTGTGTATATATATTGAGAGATACACACCTCTCTGTGTTTATATATTGAGATATACAACTCTCCGTGTATATACAATGAGATACACGCCTCTTTGTAAAATACACAGATACACACCTTTCGGTGTATACATACACAGGAACACATCTCTCGGTGTATATATAACAAATACACCACCGGTGACCAACTATCCTTCCGGAAGGAAATAGTAGAGGAATAAAGGACAAGTAAAGGCGTATTATTGTATTTTATTGGGGAAACGCTAAGCCCGTAGGGGTCATAAATGCCTGGGGAATGGTAGGAAAGCCGGTCTGATTCACCTTAGGGAAGGATGACTCAAATTCCGTAGATCAAGAGCCCTTCACCAGCAGGAGAGCGGGAGCTGTGAGGGACGAAGAGGATAGAAGATGCCAGCTTCCTAATTCTTCTCAAACCCATGATTCTTAACCCATCTCATCCGTCCATCCCCATTCCTACTCTATTCTTAACCCTCCCAACCCATCCAGTTCCATTCCCATCTTCCCTTTAACTCCTTTCCACCCATTCAACTCCATTCCTGTCCCATTCTTAACCCCTTCCACCGATCTAACTCCATTCCTGTTCCATTCTTAACCCTCCTCACTCATGCACCTCCATTCCAACCCCTTCCTTAACCCCTCCCCACCCATCAACCTCCATTCCCATGCCATCCTCAACCCCTTCCCCTCTCCCACAAGATATAGGGAGGACCGTCATCAAGGAAGTCAAAACGTCTTAAGCCAGTGGTCTCTCCATCTACTTATCACCGACATTGACAGACGTGTTCATTTTCACCGTCTAACTGCTAATAAGGCTCTTTGTGGTGGTGACAGCTCTCCTCACTCTCCCATCCTCCAGAATATTTCTAAATTAATTCCAATTAGTGTCGCCTTATCGTGCTGGAAACACACAACTCCAGCAACCACTCCAGCTGTTTTATTATTAGTAAGAAGTTGTAACTACGCCTGCGTGGGTATATACGTGTATGCATTATATATATATATATATATATATATATATATATATATATATATATATATATATATATATATATATATATATATATATATATATATATATATATATTTTTTTTTTTTTTTCAACAAGTCGGCCGTCTCCCACCGAGGCAGGGTGACCCAAAAGAAAGAAAATCCCCAAAAGAAAATACTTTCATCATCATTCAACACTTTCACCACACTCATACATAATCACTGTCTTTGCAGAGGAGTAGATACGACAGCTGAGAAAAGTCCTCCCAGCTGTCACTATCTC
Organism: Cherax destructor; assembly: GCA_009830355.1. Classification (NCBI taxonomy): domain Eukaryota; kingdom Metazoa; phylum Arthropoda; class Malacostraca; order Decapoda; family Parastacidae; genus Cherax; species Cherax destructor. Next base: position 4,948 of record WNWK01050006.1, read on the forward strand.
AGACCCCTCCTTTAAAGTGCAGGCATTGTACTTCCATTTCAGGACTCAAGTCCAACTAAATCAATTAACTGGTTTCCCTGAATCCCTTCACAAAATGTTACCCTGCTCACACTCCAACAGATCGTCATGTCCCAAAACCATTCGTCTCCATTCACTCCTATCTAACACGCTCACATGCTTGCTGGAAGTCCAAGCCCCTCGCCCACAAAACCTTTACCCTTCCTCCAATCTTTTCTAGGACGACCCCTACCCCGCCTTCCTTCCCTACAGATTTATACGCTCTCCAAGTCATTCTCTTGATCCATTCTCTCTAAATGACCAAACCACCTCAACAACCCCTCTTCAGCCCTCTGACAAATCTTTTAGTAACTCCACACCTTCTCCTAATTTTCACATTCCGAATTTTCTGCATAATATTTACACCACAATTGCCCTTAGACAGGACATCTCCACTGCCTCCAGCCTCCTCCTCGCTGCAGCATTTGAACCCATGCTTCACACCCATATAAGAGTGTTGGTACCACTATACTTTCGTACATTCCCTTCTTTGCCTCCATGGATAACGTTTTTTGTCTCCACAGATACCTCAATGCACCACTCACCTTTTTCCTTCATCAATTCTATGGTTAACCTCATCCTTCATAAACCCATCCGCTGACACGTCAACTCCCAAATATCTGAAAACATTTACTTCTTCCATAATCCCTCTTTCCAATGTGATATCCAATTTTTCTTTATTTAAATCATTTGATACCCTCATCACCTTACTCTTATCTATGTTCACTTTTAACTTTCTACCTTTACACACTCTCCCAAACTCGTCCACTAACCTTGCAACTTTTCTTCAGAATCTCCCATAAGCACAGTATCATCAGCAAAAAGTAACTGTGTCAACTCCCATTTTGCATTTAATTCTCCATAATTTAATCCTCCCCTCTCCCCAACACCCTAGCATTTACTTCTTTTACAACCCCATCTATAAATATATTAAACAACCATGGTGACATTACACATCCCTGTCTAAGACCTACTTTTCCGGGAAGTAATCTCCTCTCTCCTACACACCCTAACCTGAGCCTCACTATCCTCATAAAAACTCTTTACAGCCTTCAGTAACTTACTACCTATTCCATACACTTGCAACATTTGCCACATTGCTCCCTATCCACTCTATCATATGCCTTTTCTAAATCCATAAATGCAATAAAAACTTCTCTACCTTTATCTAAATACTGTTCACATATATGCTTCACTGTAAACACTTGATCTACATCCCCTACCCACTCTAAAGCCTCCTTGCTCATCTGCAATCCTACTCTCTGTCTTACCTCTAATTCTTTCAATAATAACCCTGCCATACACTTTACCTGGTATACTCAGTAAACTTATTCCCCTATAATTTTTACACTCTCTTTTATCCTTCCCTTTATATAAAGGAACTATACATGCTCTCTGCCAATCCCTAGGTACCTTCCCCTCTTTCATACATTTATTAAACAAAATACCAACTACCCAGCACTATATCCCCCTGCTTTTTAACATTTCTGTCATGATTCCGTCAATTCCAGCTGCTTTACCCCCTTTCATTCTACGTAATGCCTCACGCACCTCCCCACACTCACATCCTGCTCTTCTTCACTCCTAAACGATGTTGTACCTCCCTGGCCAGTACATGAAATTACCGCCTCCCTTTTTCATCGACATTTAAAAGTTCCTCAAAATATTCCCGCCATCTACCCAATACCTCCAGCTCCCCATCTACTAACTCCCCTACTCTGTTTTTAACTGACAAATCCATTCGTTCCCTAGGCTTTCTTACCTTGTTTATCTCACTCCAAAATTTTTTCTTGTTTTCAGCAAAATTTCTTGACAGAGCCTCTCCCATTCTTTCATCCGCTCTTCTTTTGACTCTCTCACCACTCTCTTCACCTTTCTTTTACTCTCCATATACTCTGCTCTTCTATTAACACTTCTGTTTTGTAAAAACCTCTCATAAGCTACCTTTTTCTCTTTTATCACACCCTTTACTTTCATTCCACCACTCACTCCTCTTTCCTCCTGCACCCACCCTCCTATAGCCACAAACTTCTGCCCCACATTCTAATACTGCATTTTTAAAACTATCCCAACTTTCTTCAACCCCCACAACTCATACTTGCACTAGCCCACCTTTCTGCCAATAGTTGCTTATATCTCACCCTAACTTCCTCCTCCTTAGTTTATACACTTTACCTCTCTTTACTTGCTGTTGCCATTTTCTTTTTTGTCCCATCTACCTTTTACTCTAACTGTAGTTACAACCAAATAATGATCTGATATATCTGTTGCCCCTCTATAAACATGTACATCCTGAAGCCTACTCATCAACCTTTTATCCACAAATACATAATCCAACAAACTACTTTCCTTACGTGCTATATCATACCTGTATATTTATTTATCCTCTTTTTTCATAAAATATGTATTACTTATTACCAAACCTCTTTCTACACATAGCTCAATTAATAGTTCCCATTTACATTTACCCTGGCACCCCAAATTTACCTACTACTCCCTCCACAACATTTTTACCCACTTTAGCATTAAGATCCCCAACCACAATTATCTCTCACTTGGTTCAAAACCCCACACACTCACTCAACATTTCCCAAAATCTCTCTCTCCTCTACACTTCTCTCTTCTCCAGGTGCATAAACACTTACTATAACCCACTTTTCACATCCAACCTTTATTTTACTCCACATAATCCTTGAATTTATACATTTATATTCCTTTTTACCTGCCATAACTGATTATTCAACATTATTGCCACTCCTTCTTTAGCTCTAACTCTATTTGAAACCCTGATCTAATCCCATTTATTTCTCCCCACTGAAACTCTCCTACCCCTTCAGCTTTGTCTCACTTAAAGCCAGGACATCCAGCTTCTTTTCATTCATAACATCTACAATCATCTCTTTCTTATCATTGCAACATCCACGCACATTCAAACATCCCACTTTGACGGTTTTCTTCTTCTTCTTTTTAGTAAGCTATACAGGAAAAGGGGTTACTACCCATTGTTCCCGGCATTTTAGTTGACTTTACAACACGCATGGCTTACGGAGGAAAGATTCTTATTCCACTTCCCATGGATATGAAAGGGAAAAGCAAAAGAACAAGAACTATTAAGATAAAATCAAAGAAAACTCAGATGAGTGTGTATACATAAACGTGTACATGTTTGCGTAGTGTGACCTAAGTGAAGTAGAGTAGCAAGACGTACCTGAAATCTTGCATGTTTATGAGACAGAAAAAAGACACCAGCAATCCTACCATCATGTAAAACAGTTTCAGGTTTCTGTTTCACAGTCACCTGGCAGGATGGTAGTACCTCCCTGGGTAGTTGCTGTCTACCAACCTACTTATATATATATATATATATATAAATATATATATATATATATATATATATATATATATATATATATATATATACAAAAAGACCATACGGAGGCTGGACAGCAGTTCAGGGGCTTTTACACTGCCTTCGGTGCTTCATCAGGAGCTTACAAAAATGGAAAATAGAGGTGGTAAATCGAGTTGACTAACTACTTGTAACAGAGGCATACATGGTAGCCAGTAAAGAGAGGAGGGAAGCTGGAGGATGGCACTCAGCAGAGTTGCCAAGAAAGCCAAGAAAACACACAAAATGAAAAGTAAATACACAGGCAACACAAAAATAACACCAACATGATTTAGAATAAGAGCGCAAATTCAGGTATAAACATTTATTTCCTACAACCATAAATACATGACTGCCTCAGGTGGTCAGAGCATAACTTTCATACAGCACCGGAGGTGTGAAACCTCGGTATTTTCTAAAATATTTCGAAAAACATATACCAGCACGATTTTAGGTTATGCAAAGTATACAAAAAAATCAGCTAAATAAAGAAGCAGATTATGTAATCACGGTCATGTTTTAAGTTAAACGTCACAGTATACAAGGTTAAAAAGTGTTAATGCAGAAACCAGTACTAAACAAAGGGTGCCATAGAAATCTTGGAGAGAAGCAAAATATTCCCTAGCTTATTTGTATAAGTGCTCTAAAACCGTCGGGGACGGAAGAAATGACAGTCAATGCTTCACGGACAAAAGGAAAATATAATAAAGTTGGGGAAAACATTAAGGGAAACTACGAGGTCAGTAGTACAATAAAACAATCATAACATGTTAAAAACCCAAAAGTTTGTAAAGTGACCAAAAAGGTCCAGAAGACCAAGTCCTCCCCGTGAATTCGTGATGACTGATAAATAGCGAGGAAGACCCCGCTAACAGTTTATGGGAGAACACAGCGAGGAAGACCCCCAAGCTGAACAGTTTATGAGGGGAAAACAGCGGGGGGAAAACCCCCCAAACTGAACAGTTTATGAGAGAACACAGCAGGAAGACCCCAAGCTAACCCCCGTTTATGGGGGGGAAAACAGCGAGGAAGACCCCAGGCTGAGCAGTTTATGAGGGAACACACAGGGGAAGCCCCCAAAACGGGGGGCATTTTTTTGAAACAGGGGGGGAAAACCCCCCCAAACTGAACAGTTTATGAGGGAAACGGAGGAAGACCCCAACTAACAGTTTATGAAAAAAGAACACAGCGGGGAAGCCCCCCCAAACTGAGCAGTTTATGGGGGGGAAAACGGGGGGAAAACCCCAAGCTGAGCAGTTTATGGGGAAAACGGGGGGGGAAAACCCCCCCAAACTGAGCAGTTTATGGGGGGAAAAGAATAAGGCGTCCAATTTGTGGATATGTTAATCAGTAAATTTTGGGGGAAAATACGAAGTCCAACCCGACATAAAAAAAAAGTTACTCAGTATCAATTTTGCCAAAGGCTTTAAAAAAGGTATAAAAAATATACATTTATGAATACTTCGAATGTCAAATAAATGTTGATTAAGTATCGTAGTCTGGTTAATGTGGTGGTCTTAAAAAGGGGGCCTTGTCTGGTTTGACAAGTTTTATATAGGACGGACCGAAAAAAAAACCTGGAACTTTTATTGCTGTAACATCCATTTGGCGTCTGGACAGCACAGGAATAAAAACCCAAAAATTTAAAACGAGCGGGAAAAAACCAGCTAATTGGTCTGGACCTATGTCATTGTGTCTAACAATTCAGCAATGTTTTTCTTTTGAGTCATCTTTTATCAAATAAAAACTTATTCATTGTACAATATGAGTAAAGGGGGTTTGGACAGACTTCATCCTTTTTTTGGGTTTAATGAAAGTCATAATAAAAAAACCCCGGGTCTTATACAAAATAAACAAACCGCTAAAAAACCCAGGATTATCGCGATTATTTCATATAGATCCTAAAATTTTTTTTGTTATATTTTTTCATGTATTTTACTTATGTATTTTATATGATATTTCCTATATTTTTCTCCCCAAAAAAATGGAGAGTTCCCCTAATTTTTTGGATGTTTAATATGAAAAAACTCCATTTCTTTATCCCCCATGAAAACCTTTTATTAAATGTTATTTAAAAATAATATCTTTTTAAAAATTTTTGTTTTTTTAAAAATTTTTTAAACGCCCCCTTTTTTTTCAGTTTTAAAACTTTTAAATCCCCTTTTTTTTAAGACCCGAAAATCTCTGCATAACTGTGGGCTTCCCCAAAAAGGACTTAAATGTCACCCATTTCTATATAAACAATGTTCATTTGAAATAAAGTTGTATTGATAACACAAAAGAAATGTATTGACTTCTGCTTCCTGTGCGTGATTGCTTTTTTTTTCATTGCCTGAACTTATTTCTGGAATATTTTCAAAATATGAAATTTCTTTTGAATATTCAAGACAAAAATTTTTTTAAATTAACTTTCCCCCTCACCGGGTGTTGGAATTATCTGAAAAACCTGAAACAGTCATGCATTTATAAATTTTTTTCCTTCATTTTGAAATGTGGCACACTCTACCTGCCCCGGGGTGTGACACTCTCCCGCACTGTGGGGGGCAGCTCTGCCCACGGGGGGTGCCACATTCTCCTGCCTGGGGTGGAACATCCCGCATTTTTGGGGGGTGAAAACCCCCGCCTGCACTGTGGGGGTGGCACCTCTGCCTGCACCCGCAGTGTGTGACACACTCTGCCTGCAGGGGTGGACACACCCCCTTTGGGGGTGGACACCTCTGCCTGCCGGGGGTGTGAAAACACTACCCCCCCCTTTGGGGTGTGACACCTACCTGCACTGTGGGGGGGGCCCCTCTGCCCCTGTGGTGTGTGACACATACTACCTGCACTTTTAGGTGTGTGACACACCCAAAACCCCCCCCGTGGGGGGCCCACACCCACTGTGGGGGGGACACACTGCCCCGCTCTGTGACGTGTGTAACCCTCTGCCCACTTTAGGTGTGACACCTCTGCCTGCACTGTGGTGTGAAAACTCTGCCTGCGCTGTGGGGGGGTGACCCCCCTGCACTGGGTGTGACACCACCCACTTTAGGTGTGTGACACTCTGCCTACTGTGGGTGGTGCCACCTACCTGCACTTGGTGTGTGACACACACTACCTGTACTGTGGTGGGGGAACACAATCCTCATAGTGTGACACTACCCACTTTGAGTGTTGTGACCCCTCTACCATCATCATAACAAAGAAAACTTCCTATCATAAAAAAGGCAACAGTAATTATTTTTTTTAAACAGTGATTTCTGTAACAAAAGACATTCGGGGGAAAGGGGCGACAGAAGGTGAGGGGAAAAAAGGGGTATGGGGGGGTTAGGAAGAAGGAGGTACAGGAAAATATGTGTAAACTTATCTAAAATATTTTAGTTGGATTAGGCTAAATTAAATCCTTGTTAAGGTAAAGTAAATTTTATTTTTTTAGTTTTTGGATTACATAGGTATTGGTAATTACAATGTAAATTGGTAAGGAACCACTGACATGCCATGACATTGGGGCAAAACAATCTAGTAACAAGACTATGTACTTAATATTAGAAAAATTTTTTAGTTTATTCTAGTTTATTCTAGGTAGGTTTTCTAAAAGGGTTTTTTTGATAAAAAATATTAATTTTTTTTAACAAAATGGAAAAATATATCTTTAAACTATAGGGAAAATTTTAGAATGGGGTTTAATTTTTAAAGAGTTCTTGCTAATAAACCCGTTTTACATATTTTGCACGAAAAAAAAAAAAAAAAAAAAAAAAATATATATATATATATATATATATATATATATATATGCAATTTTAAAAACTATCAAAAGACATTCATATTTCAGAATCCCCTCCCCATGGAGAGGACAGGAGAAGGGGGGGGAGAAGGGGGAAGATGGAGGGGAGGGGTGAGGGGGATAGATTTCCCTGATCTGCTCTAAAAAAAGAGAGAAGGAGGGAGTTATTAAAAAGATTGAAAGCGCAATTAGAAATCATGGTTCAAAGTCCCTTCCCCAAAAAAACCTTAGTGGCCGGGGGCCCGAGGTACCCCAATCTGGCTGGTGGGGTGCATTTAAAAGGGGGGTTTTTGGTGGGGGCGGAACCCCCCTCCCCATGGACGCAGTTAGTGGTTATCTACCTTGCAGTGACACCGGGGGAAAAGGGATCGAAGGAGGGAAGGATGGATTGAGGGGGAAAAGGAGGAGGGAAGGAGGGGAAGGGAAAGGGGGGAAGGAAGGGGGGAAGGAAGGAGGGGGGGGAAGGAGGGCATTAAGTGGTTATCTTCCTCACCACCGTGTGCCCGGGGTAGAAAAACTTTTCTGCTAAAAAATTTGGCTAAATTATTCTCCCCAACAACCCCCCTAAAGTCTTCATCATCCTCATAAAATCTTGGGCATCCCCAAAAATCTTCATCATTCTCATAAGCGGTCATCCTCATAAAGTCTTTGGGCATCCCCCTAAAGTCGTGGTCATTCCCCTAAAATCTTGGTCATCCCATAAAGTCTTGGGCATCCCCATAAAAATCTTGGTCATCCCAATAAAGCCTTTGGGCACTACCCAAAAACAAGACTTAACCACCCTTAAAAATTAATCTTGGCCTTGGTGGCATCTAAATTACTGAGCCTTATCTTAATATCTTAAGTTTAT
>WNWK01050007.1:0-13005 GCA_009830355.1 Cherax destructor
TCGCTTAACATTAATTTGATTTTTCCCTCGCATCCTGCGCTTTTCTTTTTTGAACAGTCTTTGGTTTTGGAGAATCACTAATTTTATTTTTGTTTTCAACACTGTGAAATTTAATGGCACTAAATTAATATTGTCCAATATTCACTACACCTTTGCTAAAAAAAAAGTGTCCTGATGATTCCATTTATATCAGGATGTATGGCCCAAATTTTTTCCAAGAGGCCAGGGCCCCGGACCACTTGTTAATCATTTGTCATCAGGTTTAAAAGGACTTATAATTTTCAGGAACACCGGGCTCCATAGAAGTGTTCTTCAATGAGGTGAGATAGTCTTTCACCAAATTTTCCCCCACCATTCAATCACTTTATTAAGGTATAAAAAAAGGCAAAATCCCGTACTGGAAAATAACAACCCCCGGGCACAAAAAGGAGGAGCATTGACGATTGGCCCATTCCCATTTACAAAGTCACACTGTGACAGTGTGACTTGTAAAGGTCCAAGTCCAAACGTCGTCGTAAGCTCTCTCTTTTATATGTGCGGTGTGTGGTACTTTATTAAGGTGTTTGAATTTACGTCTGAGTTGCTCAGGTTCGAAATAAGTAGGATCCTCTATGATTTCTTTATCATTCATGGGAGGAACAGGTTCGAGCCTTCTGCCATGTAGTAAATGAGATGGGCTTAACAATTCTAAATTGTCCAGATCATCGGTAACATACGTTAAAGGTCTGTTGTTGACTCTATTTTCTATTTCAGTTACGACTGACGAAATTCTTCTAAGTCGATTCTCTGCCGATGAAGTCTGCCTAAACAACGTTTTACAATGCCTATCATTATTTCATAAAATCCGCCATGCCATGGGGATTTAGGAGGAATGAATCTCCAACGACAATTGCATTGATTCAGCATCTGTTGTACTTCTGGCTGCTCAAAAATCTTGTTTATGTAAGCAGCACCAAACAAAAATTCGTTGCATTGTCTGATATCATCAACCTGGGACATGCCCTTCTGGCTGCAAACCTTCTAAATAATTTAATAAAGGTTTCAGCAGACATATCAGTACTGCTCTAGTCGTAGCACAGGTGAACAAACAGATGTACACCTTGGTAGGAACTTTGTCAACTGTTTTAGTTAAAATTATTGGTCCAGTGTAATCTACACCTGTCACCTCAAATGGAGTGACATGAAATACTCTTTCAGAAGGATATGGAGGTGGACCTGGATACTGATATACTCGCATATCATAATGACGACAAGTAATACAGTGCCTTATTTGTTTCTTCACACTTTGTCGACCTTGAGGTATCCAATAGGATTGACGTATATCACAAGAGGTAGTCACCACCATGTAACATGTTACTGTGGGCATTCTCAATAATCAGTCTTGTTAGCCAATGATTCTTGGGATCAATACTGGATGTATTGTTTCCTTAGGTAGTAAGAATTATGAATTCTTCCTCGACATCTTATAATCTTTTTGAGTCGAGATAAAGTCCTAAAGAATTAATCATATCAAGTTTCTTGGAGATTTATCCTGAGTTTCCAAAAATCTATACTCTGTAGAGAAAGCATCTTTCTGTGTTAACTTTATCCAGTATTTCATGGGTTCAGTAATTCATAATTTAAAGACAAGAACTGAGTATTTAGATCCATCAATGACTATTCTTTTGTGTCTGCTATATATAAACAGACTATTTCTGCTGTGTTCAAGCAGACTGTTTCTTCTGGCATAATGTGAGCTTTTGCTGTGGCCAGTTATTTTCATTAGAGAGCCAGTTAGGTTCGTGGAGCCATAATTTATTATCCACAAAATTCTTGAGTGGGACACAATGTGACAACATGTCAGCTGGGTTCTCTTGTGTAGAGACTTGGAGAAAGTGATAGTCTTTCTGTATCTCTCTTATTTCTGCTACTCTAGTCTGTACATAGACCAACTTACTCTTATTATTTCTTAACCACTGGAGAACTGCTTCATTATCACTCCAGATCACAGTTTTTCAATAGTGAGATGAACAAGTACTTTGTTGAGATAGGCAGCTAATTTTGTACCTACATAGAGTGCTGTCAGTTACAATTGTGGTACTGTTCTGACCTTCAAGGGTGCAACCCAGGCCTTTGAAGTAATTAAAGTACTTCCTTCAGCATTACTCATGTAAGCTACAGCGCCATAACCTCTGGTTGACGCATCACAGAACACATGTAATGTGTACTTGTTTCCCTCTTGACCTATTTGTCTGGGAAATTTAATTTGATGAAGTTGTTTAAACTCCTTGGATATTTCATCCCATTCTTGACTCATTTCTAGAGGCAAGTTCTCATCCCAACCTATTTTGAGCTTACAAGCATCTTGTACAAGCATTTTACCTTTTATGTCTCTATGTTTGTCTTTTAGCAGTATTAGAACTGCACTTCTCTGTAATGTACCGCTATTAGTGGAGATTGAATAAGAGAGATCGGATGCGCACGACAAATGTTCCTTTGTTAGGTCAAAACCCGTGCCGCAGCTCCCGTCCTTTTGCTGGTTAGTTCAATCTGACACCCACTTCTCCGCCCCTCTCGGAGAAGCGGTTTTGCTGACCTAAGCTCAATTTGACCACTTGCTAAACACTGCAACAGTTTGCAATTCAAATGCTTGTGTTTTTTAAATATTTAGATCACTGAGAGCACATGATTGTAATGTCAAGTGTAGAAATTGAAACAGCAGTTTTCTTGAACTTTCCTTCTACGGCAAAGAGTCATTTTCCTCAAATGTCTGTCAATCATATACACTCGTTGCAACACTGGTCAGCCATCACATGACTTCCTGGCTTTCTGGGTCCGTTCATCTGTTACAAATTAAACTGTTGACCAGGAAGTCAGATGCCATGTGGCCCTTTCTAAGGGCTGGGCCCTTGAAAGGGCTGAAGGGCTGAAAGTGCTGAAAGGGCTGATATTCCCCCCTTTCTTGGATAATTTTCTCTTCAGTTTTTAGATAAAGATGTCTCAAACCTCTCTGAAACAAACATTAGTGATTTATCAAAGACAGATCCCAGTTTACCCTGGAGAAAAGTTGACAGTCGATCTGCATAGCAAGACTTGACAAAACTTTTGACAGGGAGAGAGATACCTTGCTATTATATTAAGGCAAATTATTTGCAGTAAGAATCCTGAGTTTATTCCCCATGAATATAATATTAATATGGCAGTTCAGACACAGACAAGAAAAGACATTGGGTTGTCTATGTTTAAAGACCCAGTTATGTTAATCTCGGATTCTTCCAGGATCCTAATTACAGTGGTACCTTGGTATACGCTCTTAATTAATTCAGAAGGATGTTCAAGTACCGATCTCTTCGAGTACCGAACGAATTTGTTCCCATAAGGACTAATGTAAAGTAGATTAATCCGTTTCAGACCCCCAAAAATACACTTACAAAGGCACTTACAAAAATAGACTTACATAATTGTTTGAGTTGGGAGCTGGGCGTACACCGAGGTACCACAGTAGTATATAAAACTGTATGGCTCACAAACAGGTCTAGCAATGCTAATTTGAGAGGCAGGATAATGTAATCTTAGTGGAGAAAGTAGGCAATAAGAATGTATTTCTGTGGCAGACTGTTGCAGGGAAGTCTGGACAATAGTATTCACTTACTAGGCCTCAGACTTGACTCCAATGATGACTCAATGAGATTCTTGCCTAAGCCTCAAGACCAGCAAACAACAAGGGAGGAAACCAAATACCTCAGAAGAAGCATAGAGACCAGACAAGATGAGAGGTAAAGCATGTTAAGTGAGGAAATAATGTCCCTATTATGCTAGCAGTATGTTCCTTAGGAAGAGGCAGGGGAACACAGGCCACCAAACCCAGAGACAAGAGAATCTCAGTTCTGACATGACAGTCGTCCAGGACTGACCAAAACGTTGTCATAACTTTCTGCTCTTACGTACTGGATTATTTGTGATTTAAAACTGTCAAACACCATGTATCACTGAATGCTTTCCCAAGACAATACAATGACATACCAAAGAGGCGAGAACGCGGAAAGTTGATGAGTCCTGTCTGACAAGTGTCCTTTGAACATGTGACTAAACGGGACGAGTCATGTAGGGCCTCTAAAGGAATAAAAGAGGACACTGAATCGTGATTTGTAATATGATGGCAATTGGAAGACACAATGAGATGAACACAGACCTGTAGTGAAGTCGGACGGCCGTACAGAGTTGAAAAGTGACGTCGGGTTCCACAGCTTGAAACACCAAGAAATTACTGGCCTCTTGCGGTAAAGGATGAGTGCTAATCGGAAATGCCAGTCAATTTGCTAAAGCCAGAAGACGTCTATTTGGGCAGTGAAACGCCGATGTGGAGAAATTTCTCCAAGAAAGGAGGGGGGGTATCAGCCCTTTCAGCACTTTCAGCCCTTCAGCCCTTTCTGTTCCATAAAATAGTGGTACTAATGTAATGTGCGCAGCTTCTTAATACTGCTAAAAGACAAACATAGAGAGACAATCGTGAGTGTATTTCATCGAACAAGACGGTGACTCATCAGTGAAGTTCTACAATCAAGACAGCGTTTTCCAGGTGTGAATTAAGGGTCTGATACAAATGCCCAGGTAAGTCTGCTCAGACATTTAGATGTTAACCAGCTGCGCAGTTAGGAATACATTCATGATCTAGGAAGATTTATCATTCACCCGGTCACACGCGGGCGATCAGCCCAAACCCCGTAAGTAATATTCAGTCCCTAAACTGACTTACTATATGGGAATACGCTCCTCTGGGACAATTAATTTTAAATTAATAACCTTCATTTTGACAGCCCAAGGGAATGGGACTTATGCATCCGCTATAACGACGTCGGGGACGGCTGCGAAGTCGTGGATTCATCAATAAGCTAAGTTGCTTACAGTTCATTAATCTTAGGAGTTCCAATTCCCTAACAAATTGGTCGTAAGACTTATACTACTGTGGTCCAAAGACTTATACTACTGTGGTCCAAAGACTTATACTACTGTGGTCCAAAGACCTATACTACTGTGGTCCAAAGACTTATACTACTGTGGTCCAAAGACTTATACTACTGTGGTCCAAAGACTTATACTACAGTGTATAAGTGTCTATGATCCAAGGTCCTTCGAAAAAAGCTGTAAAACTAGTGTTTTTACAGAAGAAACCAGGATATATGAGTCGTTCCTCTCAGTCAAAGAGCATGGACGAACCTCGCTGGCATAGAAAACGTGAGGCGCTCACCCGAAAACCCACATGATCCTCAAAGTCCTGTGAAAACTTATCGTTTCAAGTCAGTATTATTTGGTGCAACATCCTCTCCATTCTTATTAGAAGCTACTCTTAATACACATTTGAAAAAATCTGAAAGTCCCTTCAAAGAAATCTTAAAGAAAAGTTTCTGTGGATAATCTTGAAGGTACTGTGAATAAAGAGGAGGATTTGAAATCCTTATACAGAGAAGCTAACAAGGAGATGAAAGAAGCAAATATGCCTCTAAGGGAACTTATCAAAGAAAATTTCCCTGAAGCTGAAATTCCTGAATGCAACAACATGCTTGGACTTAATTGGAATACACAGGAAGACACTTTGAGTCTCAAAAGGATAAACAATAAATCAAGCAGTACTCTCACTAAACGTAGTTTACTGTCAGAGGTATCACAATGTTTTGATCCTCTAGGACTCGTCTCACCAATTACCATAAAAGGTAAAATGCTTGTACAAGATGCTTGTAAGCTAAAAATAGGTTGGGATGAGAACTTGCCTCTAGAAATGAGTCAAGAATGGGATGAAGTATCCAAGGAGTTTAAACAACTTCATCAAATTAAATTTCCCAGACAAATAGGTCAAGAGGGAAACAAGTACACATTACATGTGTTCTGTGATGCGTCAACCAGAAGTTATGGCGCTGTAGCTTACATGAGTAATGCTGAAGGAAGTACTTGAATTACTTCAAAGGCCAGGGTTGCACCCTTGAAGGTCAGAACAGTACCACAATTGGAACTGACAGCACTCTATGTAGGTACAAAATTAGCTGTCTATCTCAACAAAGTACTTGATCATCTCACTATTGAAAAAACTGTGATCTGGAGTGATAATGAAGCAGTTCTCCAGTGGTTAAGAAATAATAAGAGTAAGTTGGTCTATGTACAGAATAGAGTAGCAGAAATAAGAGAGATGCAGAGAGACTATCGCTTTCTCCAAGTCTCTTCACAAGAGAACCCAGCTGACATGTTGTCACGTGGTGTCCCACTCAAGAACTTTGTGGATAATAAATTATGGCTCCACGGACCTAACTGGCTCTCTAATGAAAATAACTGGCCACAGCAAAAACTCACATTATGCCAGAATAAACAGTCTGCTTGAACACAGCAGAAATAGTCTGTTTAAATTTAGCAGACACAAAAGAAATAGTCATTGATGGATCTAAATACTCAGCATGGGGTAAACTCTTAAGAGTTACAGCTCTTGTCTTTAAATTCATTAAAGGGATAAAACCTAATTATGAATTACTTGAACCCATGAAATACTGGATAAAGTTAACACAGAAAGATGTTTTCTACAGAGTATAGATTTCTGGAAACTCAGTATAAATCTCCAATGAAACCTGATATGATTAATTCTTTAGGACTTTATCTCGACACAGAAAAGATTATAAGATGTCGAGGAAGAATTCATAATTCTTTACTACCTAAGGAAACAATACATCCAGTATTGAGCCCCAATAATCATTGGCTAACAAGACTGATTATTCAGAATGCCCTCAGTAACGTGTTACATGGTGGTGTAGCTGACACTCTTTGTCACATACGTCAATCCTACTGGATACCTCAAAGTCGACAAAGTGTGAAGAAACAAATAAGGGACTGTATTACTTGTCGTCATTATGATATGCGAGTATATCAGTATCCAGGTCCACCTCCATATCCTTCTGAAAGAGTATTTCATGTCACTCCATTTGAGGTGACAGGTGTAGATTACACTGGACCAATAATATTAACTAAAACAGTTGACAAGGTTCCTACCAAGGTGTACATCTGTTTGTTCACCTGTGCTACGACTAGAGCAGTACTGATATGTCTGCTGAAACCTTTATTAAATTATTTAGAAGGTTTGCAGCCAGGGGGCATGTCCCAGGTTGATGATATCAGACAATGCAACGAATTTTGTCCGTGTCAAGGTGTGCGTGTCAGAGTGAGCGTGTCAGAGTGTGCGTGCCAGTGTGTGCGAATCAGAGTGTGTGAGAGAGAATGTGTCAGTGTGAGCGTGTCAGAGTGTGTCAGGGTGTGCGTGTCAGAGTGAGCGTGTCAGTGTGTGCGTGTCAGAGTGAGTGTGTCAGTGTGAGCGTGTCAGAGTGAGCGTGTCAGAGTGTGCGTGTCAGTGTGTGCGTGTCATAAGATAAGATAAGATTTCTTCGGATTTTTAACCCCGGAAGGTTAGCCACCCAGGATAACCCAAGAAAGTCAGTGCGTCATCGAGGACTGTCTGTCTTATTTCCATTGGGGTCCTTAATCTTGTCCCCCAGGATGCGACCCACACCAGTCGACTAACAACCCAGGTACCTATTTGCTGCTAGGTGAACATGACAACAGGTGTAAGGAAACACGTCGAAATGTTTCTATCCGCCGGGAATCGAACCCGGGCCCTCCGTGTGTGAAGCGAGAGCTCTAGCCACCAGACCACCGGGCGAGTGTGTCAGATGTGCTTGTCAGTGTGAGCGTGTCAGAGTGTGCGTGTCAGAGTGAGCGTGTCAGGGTGTGCGTGTCAGAGTGAGCGTGTCAGAGTGAGCGTGTCAGCGTGAGCATGTCAGTGTGTGCGTGTCAGGGTGAGCGTGTCAGAGTGAGTGTGTCAGTGTGAGCGTGTCAGAGTGAGTGTGTCAGGGTGTGCGTGTCAGAGTTTGCGTGTCAGAGTGAGCGTGTCAGTGTGTGCGTGTCAGAGTGTGTCAGGGTGAGCGTGTCAAAGTGAGCGTGACAGCGTGTGCGTGTCAGGGTGAGTGTGTCAGAGTGAGCGTGTCAGGGTGTGCGTGTCAGCGTGAGCGTGTCAGAGTGAGCGTGTCAGCGTGAGCATGTCAGGTGTCGTGTCAGAGTTGCGTGTCAGTGTGTCAGGTCTGTCAGGTGCGTGTCAGTTGCGTGTCGGTGTCAGTTGCGTGTCGCGGCGGGCTGGAGGGTGTCAGTGGCGTGTCTGAGGGTGTCGGGTGTGCGTGTCAATGTGCTGTCAAGTAGTGTCGGCGTCAGTGTGGGTCAAGTGTGTGTCAGTGTGGTGTCGAGCTGTCAGGGCAGGTGGTGTCAGGTGTGGGAGAGTGTGTTAGAGGTGCGTGTCAGTGTCAAGTGTTAGGTGTGTCAGGTGTCATCTGTCAGTGGCGTGTCAGGGAGTGCGTGTCAGTGGGTGTCGGCGTTCAAGTGTGTGTCAAGGTGCTGTCAGAGGCTGTCGGTGGGTCAGGGGCGTGTCAGTCGTGTCAGGTGTGCGTCAGGCATGCGTGTCAGGGGTCAGTGGCGTGTCATGCGTGTCAGTGGCTGTAGTGGGTGTCGGTGGCTGTCAGGCGTGTCGGTGTGTGTGTCAATGTGCTGTCAAGTGTGTGGTGTCAGTGTGTGTAGTGGCGTTCGGGAGCGTGTCAGGTGCTCAGTTGCGGCGTGATGGTGCGATTCGTGCAGTGTGCGTGTCAGTGTGCGTGTCAGAGTGTGCGTGTCAGTGCGTGCAGGTGTGTCGATGCGTGTCAGTGTGTCAGTGTGTGTCAGGTGGCGTGTCAGAGTGTGCGTGTCAGGTGTGCTGTCAGAGTGCTGTCAAGTGTGCGGTCAGGTCGTCAGGGTGTCAGTGGGGTCGGTGTGGGCAGAGTGTGCTTCAGGTGAGGTGTCAAGAGCGTGTCAGTGGTCAGGGTAAGTGCGTGTAGAGTGGCGTGTCAATGTGCGTGCAGTGGCTGTCAGGTGGTGCAGAGGTGTGTCAGGGTGTAGTGCGTGTCAGAGTGTGCGCAGAGTGCGTGTCAGAGGGTGTCAGAGGGTGGTGTCAGAGGTAGTGGATGTAGAGTGGGTGCAGAGGTGGTAGAGGTGGTAAGGGAGATGAGTAGAAGTGTAGTGTGAGGTGGGTAAGGGGAGAGGTGGTGAGGGTGGGTCAAGGTGGGTGGTAGAGGGGTGGTGCAGAGGGGTAAGGGTGTAGAGGTGTGCAGAGGTGGTGTAGAGGGTAGAGGTGTGTAGAGGTCGTGTCAGAGTGTGCGTGTCAGAGTGGCGTGTCAGAGTGTGCGTGTCAGAGGTGCGTGGTCAGGGAGTGAGCGTGTCGATGAGCTGTCAGGTGCGTGTCAGGGTGGGTGTCAGAGTGTGCAGTGTCAGTGTCGTGTCAGGTAGGTGTCGGGTAGTGGTGTCAGAGTGGCGTGTCAGAGTGGCGTGTCAGAGGGGCGGTCAGAGGTGTGTCAGATGATGCGGTCAGAGTGTGCATGGTCAAGGTGTGTCAAGGGTGATGGTCAAGTGGTCAAGTGCGTGTAGATGATGCGTGTCAGAGTGGAGCGTGTCAGAAGTGCTGTCAGAGGTGCAGGCAGAGTGTAGTGTCATGGTCAGAGTGTGTGTCAGAGTAGTGTCAGGGTGTGCTGTCAAGTGTGGTGTCAGGGGTGAAGCGTTCAGAGGCTGAAAGATGTGTGTGTCAAGTGACATGTCAGAGTAGTGAGGTGTCAGAGTGATTTCAGGGTGCGTGTCAGAGTGTGCTGCAGAGTGAAGTGTCAGAGTGCGTGTCAGGTGGAAGATGACGGTCAGAGTAAGGTAGGGTGAGTAGATTGCAGTAGAGTGTGTGTAAGGGATAGGAGGAGAGGTGGGTCAGAGGATGAAGGATGGTCAGAGAGGATCAGGGTGGCAGAGTTCAGTAAGGTGGGTAGAGAGGTGTCAAGGGAGATGGTATGGGATAGCTGAGTGTAAGGAGAGGATGGGTAGGAAAGGTGGGTAGAGAAGGATGGGAGAAGATGGGTAAGAGAGATGGGTAAGTGAAGAAGGTGGGAGAGTAAGGTATAGAGAGAGAGAGGTAATGGAAGAAGGATGTAAGGAAGTAAGGATGAGGTAGAAGAAGGATGGGTAAGGAAGAGGTGTAGATGGAAGAGGTGGTGAGAGGTGGTAGGAGAGGATGGGTAGAAGAAGGTGGGTAGGAGAGTGGGTAGGATGGAACACGGGAAATGGTTGGGAGGGGAGGAGGTGGTTGTTATAAAGGTAGGTGGCCAACACTTGCATTTAATAAGGTGTGTGTGTAGAGTTTTTCGTGAGTTAATTTCAAGAGGTAGGTATACCTCCTGCCCATCAGTTGCACATAGTTATACAGCTGTGTCTAAGACAAGATTTACCTACTTTAATACCCTTTGACTGTTTTGGTCGTATATATACATCTTACGAGCCAATGTTTTTGACGTATATATACTCCAAAATTCTAGCGGCTTCAAATTAAGCGGGAGAAAGCTGGTAGGCCCACATGTGAGAAAATGGGTCTGTGTGGTTAGTGAGCGCATTATACAAAATAAAAACCTGGAGCACGCAGTGCATAATGAGAAAAAAAACTCCGACCGTAATTTTGGATTAAAACGCAGACTTTGAGGTGTATTTTCGTATAGTATTTATGGTTGTATTCTCGCTTTCGTGGGCTCATTTGATAGAATGGAAGACATATTACAGAAATAAAGATGATATTGATTGGTTTCACGATGAAAAAACCTTGAAATTGATCTCAAAGTAGCAGAAATGTTCGATTTTTGTCGATGTTCAAGAGTAAACAAATGACGTCATTGTCCAATAAGTGTCCAACTAGCCATTCTATTACGCAGTCACGAATGGTTTGACATTATTTATACAATTATTACAATAATGCAGTAGTCTGCATAACAGTAAATCTTTTATTTTTTGAGTGAATAAAAATTCAAAATAGAAACAAGAGTAATATAAGTGGGGCCTGGAGACATGACTGATGAACAGATAAAATGTTATTTTAGTGCCAGCAATGTCTACATTGTTCATTCTAGACCCTGTTTTGAAATTGGCATCTTTTTTTAATTTGCGTGAAATTGGCCAAATTGCCAATTTCTGACCACTTTATTGGGTAGTTGAAATCGGTAAATGGGCAGTTTCTTGTACTCAATCGATAGAACGATAGAACAAATGGAGTTCTAAAGAAATAACTATGAGATTGGTCGACTGGAACAATGGAATTGGCCGATAATAGGGCTCAAAGTGGGCGAAATCGCCGATGCGTAAATATCGGCGAGATCGCTAACTTCGCGAGAGCATAATTCCGTAAGTTTTTCATCAAATTTCGTACTTTTGGTGTCATTACCATCGGGAAAAGATTCTCTATCATTTCACAAGATTTTTTTTTTAAATTCTTCGAAATCTTTGATATATAATATAGTCTTTATAAGTAGCGAGGTAATAGTGCAACCTTGCAGACCTTGCAGACCTTGCACGGAGGTGCCAGGCACTCCTCTCTGAGGTATACATGTATCAGTCATGTGTTTCCAAAACGCAATTTTGAGAGGATGTTTGCCATTCCTGTTATAGGTGGAAGAAAAATGGCATAAAAATGTACTGTAGTTGGATGTGAAAACAGTTTGTTGGTCGCTGTAGATGTTGACACATAACTGGAAAATTGTATATAATAAGGTTGAGCTCCATCATGGTGTGGAGGTGAAGTCTTCTCCAGGCTGAGGGACTGACCACCTCAAATGAGAAATATGAAGGTAATAAAATCATGGGAAGTGAGATAGAATTATTACTATTTTTGGGAAGGAAACTGAAAGAAACTTTGGACAGTTTTCATCCATAAATGGCGTATAATCAAGTAAATAAAAAAACAAAAACATGGACTTGTAAAGTATGTAAATACCGAAGGTCAGGTCAGGTTTGGTAAATGTCTGTGACAACAGAGGTCAGAACTGAGATCTGACCATCAGATCAAAGTTTTTTTTTTTTGTTTCCTGTTTTGATCTCTGGACTGTTCAATGGTTTCGATAAGACTGCTAGTTACTTCTAGACACGTTCGTTTTCACATGTCACTTTCAAGATAAATCGAATGTGCTTTTACCTACTACATAATGTGACAGTACAAAGGTTTACAAGGTATTTATTTTGTCACATATTCTGCATGCATATTTGTGTTGAAAGACATGACGGGAAATCCAAGTCTGTCTTTCCGACAAAGAATTAGTTACATCCTTTACCTCGAATGTTTTAAATTCCTGCTGTGTTTTATGTTTTGGTGAAGTTTAAAAAAATTGAAAAAATCTGGGTAGTTTTTATTTTAGAGAACTATTACATTGCCTTCATAGTATGAGTTATGTAAATAATACAGCATTTCAGCATTTCAACTGCAGTGAATTCAATGAGTAACTTAACAGGTGAAGAATTCCATCAAATTCACCTCTAAAGAAGGAGAATCATTATTCCTTGTCTTTCTTGATGTGTTACTCAAAAAAGATTGTAACACCATGGCCCACAAGGTCTACAACACAATGACCCACAAGGTCTACAACACCATGACCCACAAGGTCTACACTCTACAACACCATGGCCCACAAGGTCAACAATACCATGACCCACAAGGTCTACAACACCATGACCCACAAGGTCTACAACACCATGACCCACAAGGTCTACAACAGCATGACCCACAAGGTCTACAACACCATGACCCACAAGGTCAACAACACCATGACCCACAAGGTCTACAATACCATGACCCACAAGGTCTACAGCACCATGACCCACAAGGTCTACAACACCATGACCCACAAGTCCCACATAGGTCTACAACACCATGACCCACAAGGTCTACAACACCATGACCCACAAGGTCTACAACACCATGACCCACAAGGTCTACAACACCATGACCCACAAGGTCTACAACACCATGACCCACAAGGTCTACAACACCATGACCCACAAGATCTACAGAAAACCTAATAACATGGATGACTGATTTATTATTACTCTTAACCAGGACCTCAAATCAATGCAAAGACAAAGTTTTTAAAATGAACAGAAACATTTTAAGATCATTTTCCA
>WNWK01050008.1:0-13004 GCA_009830355.1 Cherax destructor
CCAGTGTTATTCTTGGTATATGTAAATGACATGACGGACGGGACAGACTCAGAAGTGTCTCTGTTCACAGATGATGTGAAATTAATGAGGAGAATCACATCGGAAGAGGACCAAGCAGGACTTCAAACAGACCTGGACAAGCTTGACATCTGGTCTAGCAACTGGCTTCTCAATTCAATCCCACCAAATGCAAAGTCATGAAGATCGGAGAAGGGCAAAGAAGACCGCTGACAGAGTACAGGCTAGGAGGACAAAGGCTACAAACCTCGGCAAAGGAGAAAGACCTTGGGGTGAGTATAACGCCAAGCACGTCTCTGGAGGCACACATCAACCAGATAACTGCGGCAGCATATGGGCGACTGGCAAACCTAAGATTAGCATTCCGTTACCTTAACAAGGAATCGTTCAAGACACTGTACACTGTGTACGTCAGGCCCATACTAGAATATGCAGCACCAGTCTGGAACCCACACCTGGTCAAGCACGTAAAGAAACTAGAGAAAGTGCAAAGGTTTGCGACAAGGTTAGTTCCACAACTCAGAGGACTGTCCTATGAAGAAAGGTTGAGGGAAATAGGACTAACAACACTGGAGGAAAGAAGGGTCAGAGGAGACATGATAACGACATACAAGATACTGCCGGGAATCGACAAGGTAGACAGTGACAGGATGTTCCAGAGAGGGAACACAGAAACAAGGGGACACAACTGGAAGCTGAAGACTCAGATGAGTCAAAGGGATGTTAGGAAGCATTTCTTCAGCCATAGAGTAGTCAGGTAGTCAGGAAGTGGAATAGTCTAGAGAAAGATATAGTGGAGGCAGGAACCATACATAGTTTTAAGTCAAGGTATGATAAAGCTCATGGAGCAGGGAGAGCAGAGACCCAGTAGCGGACAGCAAAGAGGCAGGGCCAGGAGCCGAGTCTCGACCCCTGCAACCACAATTAGGTGAGTACACACAGTCTCACATTCTCGCTCCTCTCTCTCACACACACACACTCTCACATTCTCTCTCACACACACACAAACTCTCACATTCTCTCTCTCTCACACACACACTCTCTCTCTACAATTTGCCAGGCCGGCAAACATTTCTGTTGCTCCAAAACACCTGACAGGGTCTGGTATTACTTTTGACATTAAAGTCTGCCTGTTGGAGGCACCAGGCAAATTTTAACGATAAGCACTGTATGTTTTTGTGAATGGTATAAAAAAAAGAGCTTAACAATGATACACCACTTGACACAAAGCATCAAAACAAAGCCTCACCTCCAAGTGCAGACCACCAAATTAATATGTATGTAGGAATTCTATACAGCCTAAAACCTGCACTGACTTTTATGGGGATTAAAATATTGAAACTTAAATAAATAGCTCAAATTTGACAAATGTACATAAGACATTAAGTTTTACAAAATATTTACAAGGAGAAACAGTGATCAATTTTAGCAGGTTTTCTATAATGACAGAATAAATGAAGAGAAAAACTTATAAGTTATCTTTCTTATCAAAAGTACCTAATTAATATTAGAGAGGTAAAAATTAGATAGCAGTGATTAGAAAAAATCAATGTAAAGAGAATGATGACAGACCTTGAGTGTGTGATCATGTGCTCCTGTGATGAGTCTGGTGTGATCACAAGTCATGACAGTGATGGGTTGTTGATGTGCACGAACACCAGCATATCTCACTAGTCTTATGGGCTCATCATATACAAATGTCCACCCATTATTACTAAAGTCTCTGCTATTACCCCGACTGTGACCTGCAACATAATATGCATTATTCAAAGGATATTTCTCACAATTGTGAGCTACCACTTTATTCTTTACAATGTCAGAAACTACAAATGAGTGTTGCAGAGGGATTACTTCAATCATGTCTAAAATACTTTTATGGTACTTGAGATTTACAAAGAGCAGAAAATATTATCCTTATTAGAAAGAATGTTCACAGTTTTTCATAGAACACAGGCCCCGTGGCCTGGTGGCAAAAGCTCTTGCTTCACATACTGAGGGTCTGGGTTCGATTCCCAGCGAGGGCAGAAACATTTGGTGTGTTTCCTTACACCCATTGTCTATGTTCACCCATCAGTAAAATGGGAACCTGGGTGTTAGTTGACTGGTGTGGGTCGCATCCTGGGACAAAATTGACCTAATTTGCCTGAAATGCTCTGCATAACAAGCGGCTTTCTATATAGTAGTATATCACTGATGTCAGCTAGGACTGTATACCTTGTACATGTACTTGTAGAAATAAAGATATTATATTATTACAATATTTCTTCCAGAATAGATAAAGAAGTAATATAACTAATTCTCGCAATGATGAATAATTAAAAAGAAAAAAAGTTTCAAAATGAGTCTTTAAATTTATACAGAATATTACAAGTTTTTCTGGTCCATAAGTTTAAGTCAGCTGTTGCAATGTTTACAATGACACATTACCTCAATCTTCAGTGGAAAAGACTTAAATTTTCAGAGATAAATATTTCAAGTTACACTGCCATACCTTTATCTCTAATTATATTTCAAATTTTTCCATCTAACTACAGTGGTCCCCCGCCTAACGAGCACCCCGGAAATCGTACAATTATGTAAGTATAATATTGTAAGTGCTTGTGGAAGTGTATTTTTGGGGGTCTGAAATAGACTAACCTATGTGACATTATTTCTTTAGGAAGTAAATTCGTTCGGTAATGGCACTTGAGCAGGCTTCTGGAATGAATTTTGCTCGTTAGACGGGGGACCACTGTAGTTTTAGTATTGATTATAGTGCTGTAATTTATAAGTAACATAAAATATAAGACACCAACAGGTTTTACTATCAAAGTTCCGACTTTGTGTTTCCCCATCATTAAAAAACAGTAAGATTTTTGTACAAAGGTACAAAATGTAATGTACAGTGGACCCCCAAGTAACGAGCAAAATTCATTCCAGAAGCCTGCTCAAGTGCCATTACCGAACGAATTTACTCCCTTAAGAAATAATGTCAAGTAGGTTACTCCATTTCAGACCCCCAAAAATACATTTACAGTGGACCCTTGGTTTTTGTGCACCTCCAAACTCGAACAATTATGTAAGTGTATTTTCGTAAGTGCTTTTGTAAGTGTACTTTTGGGGGGTCTGAAATGACTAATCTAATTTACATTTGTCCTTATGAGAACAAATTTGTTTGGTAATGACACTCAAACAGCATTCTGGAAAGAATTTTCAACGAAAACCGAGGGTCCACTGTACAAAAGCACTTACAATATTATACTTACATAATTGTACGATTTCCGGGGTGCTCGTTACTCGGGAGTCCACTGTATTCTCATCGTTTATTTTTACAGCTAGTGACGATGTTGTTATGTTGTCTACGTGTCCTTAGCCCCACACACTTTACCCAAGTTGGTCTGAATAACAAATATGATAATAGTCTGAATAACCAAGTATGGACAGTGTCTTCTACTAGGCTATCAAAATCAAATCAAATGTTATATTTATTTGTGTAGAATACAAACTGTAGTTTACATGTAATAAAGTTTTGTTAAGCACAAAGAAAGTCACTAACATGCATGAGCATTTCAGCCAGAATAATCCTAATATTTATAAACTACAGTCAACCCTCCGTTTTCGTGTATCTCTGTTTTCGTGTGTTTCAGTTTTCGTGCAGTTTTTCGGAGAACTTTTACCTCCGTTTTCGGTGATTACCTCCGTTTTCGTGCTTGGTACGGAACCTGTCCACCAGTGCCCCGCACATACAAAACCCACTAGATCGCCACCCACGCACATTGTCACGCAGTGTAGCATTGTTTATGCTTGAGTGAACATCATCCAAGGAATTCATACAAAACATTTATTAACAATTCATTGTTTTTGGCCATTGATTATTGTGTGTGACTACTAAATAAGCTACCATGGGCCCAAAGAAAGCTCCTAGTGCCAGTCCTTTGGTAAAGAAAGTGAGAATGTGAGGGAAAAGTCCATAGATAGGAGTGATGAAAGTGTGAAGGTATGTAGAGTGATGGTTGAGTGGTAGTTTGCTGGTTAAGGTGGGGTGAGTGTCTCGCTCCTGCTATACCCCCCCCCCCCTTTTCCACCCGGTGAGAGGTGTAATGCTAGGCTCCGGCCACCGGTTGAAATCACTCGACTAACCACGCTCGATCTCACTGTAAGTACTTCACGGCTGCTCGTATCTTCATTATTTTATGTTTAAGAGCTTCACTCTGTAATTATTTTAGAGCTTCACTCATGTTTAACAACATTCACTTCTGCTATGTCCTGCCTTGGTTTTTGGTAGAGTTAATTATTACAGTTTCGCCATTTCTTTAAAGGCCTTATGCCTACTATGTAAATTAATGCTGGAGTGGTGAGTAATTATTGTGGTTTCATTCACAGTCCTCTGTGTCCGCTCGGATCATCGGATTCAAGGCTGAGTGGGGGGCCGGCGTACTCACCAACTGAGAAACAGAGCAACCACCACCATTTCTGCACTACACCAGTAGTACCTCAGTACACACTAGGAAACATCAGGCAACTGGACGTCAATAGGGGACAACTTTCAACTGAGTCCCTGACATCATTTGTGACATTGTAACAGTTTGGAAGACTGTTGGATTTGTATCATATATACGTATCTTGAATCATATATATCTTCGGTCCAAAGATGACTTTATCAATTTACAGCAGACTTGCCCTTCACTTCGGTATTGCCGTAGTCATGCTATAAATAATACAGTTATCCAGGGAAGATACTCGTCACATAAGTTTGAATATCGTGACGGGATCTTATATAAATCTGTGTTTAAACCTAATTCTCTTAAAGTAGATTATTCCCTCCTAGTCATTCCCGACCAATGCCGCGAGTCAATTCTCCAAATGGCTCATGACCTGCCAGTGACCGAACACTGGGCCCATCGTAAGATGTGGCATAAAATCAGGCATACGTATTTCTGGCCACATATGTACTCGCAAGTGTCAAAGAAGTATGGGTCGTGCAACAGGTGTCAATGGCTTACTACACCTCATAGCCACGATCCTGCTTCCGGTACTTCTGAGCCTATAAATTCCCTCCACCGGAAACAAGATACCCATAACTTAAATTCTATTTACTGGAGAAAGAATTCATTCTAGAAACAGATCATAAACCATTGGTATACCTAGAAACTTTTAAGGGAACCAACAGTCGCCTCTTGAGGTGGACATTGGCACTCCAGGCTTTTAAGTTTCATATTGTGTATACCAATGGTTCATCTAATTATTTTTCTGACTGGTTAAGTCGTGACAGTCAGTAGAATATTTTGTACTTATGCGACTTTCATTTTTTTGGGGACTTTTACCTCATAATTTCTACTTCTATTCCTTGACTAGCAGTCTTGGTATGGGGAAGTGTGAGGGAAAAGTCCATAGATAGGAGTGATGAAAGTGTGAAGGTATGTAGAGTGATGGTTGAGTGGTAGTTTGCTGGTTAAGGTGGGGTGAGTGTCTCGCTGCTGCTATACCCCCCCCCCTTTTCCACCCGGTGAGAGGTGTAATGCTAGGCTCCGGCCACCGGTTGAAATTACTCGACTAACCACGCTCGATCTCACTGTAAGTACTTCACGGCTGCTCGTATCTTCATTATTTTATGTTTAAGAGCTTCACTCTGTAATTATTTTAGAGCTTCACTCATGTTTAACAACATTCACTTCTGCTATGTCCTGCCTTGGTTTTTGGTAGAGTTAATTATTACAGTTTCGCCATTTCTTTTAAAGGCCTTATGCCTACTATGTAAATTAATGCTAGAGTGGTGAGTAATTATTGTGGTTTCATTCACAGTCCTCTGTGTCCGCTCGGATCATCGGATTCAAGGCTGAGTGGGGGGCCGGCATACTCACCAACTGAGAAACAGAGCAACCACCACCATTTCTGCACTACACCAGTAGTACCTCAGTACACACTAGGAAACATCAGGCAACTGGACGTCAATAGGGGACAACTTTCAACTGAGTCCCTGACATCATTTGTGACATTGTAACAGTTTGGAAGACTGTTGGATTTGTGGAAAACCTCGAGGCAACAATAACAACAACACCACCACCACCACGGAGTCATCAGTGATTCATTGCTTCTGTGTCAAGATCCTCACAGCTGTAAATATTTAGCTTTGAATCATATATATCTTTTTTGTTTTCATTTTTCATTTTTCTTAATATAGGATTATTATAATCATATTTACGTATTTATTATTTAAATTTCATTATTAAAATAGTGTTTATTTTTCATGTTATTAGTCTTTTTCTATTATACTTTTCCTGAGAAGATTGGCGACAACCTTCACAGAGAAACACAATGGAATTTAAGTGTAGCATGCATGCAGGGAGTGTAGCATGCATGCAGGGAGTGTAGCATGCATGCAGGGAGTGTAGCATGAATGCAGGGAGGTAGCATGCATGTAGGGAGTGTAGCATGCATGCAAGGGAGTGTAACATGTATGCAGGGAGTGTAGCATGTATGCAGGGAGTGTAGCATGTATGCAGGGAGTGTAGCATGCATGCAGGGAGTGTAGCATGCATGCAGGGAGTGTAGCATGCATGCAGGGAGTGTAGCATGCATGCAAGGAGTGTAACATGTATGCAGGGAGTGTAGCATGTAAGCAGGGAGTGTAGCATGTATGCAGGGAGTGTAGCATGTATGCAGGGAGTGTAGCATGTATGCAGGGAGTGTAGCAGGTATGCAGGAGTGTAGAAGGTATGCAGGGAGTGTAGCAGGTATGCAGGAGTGTAGCAGGTATGCAAGGAGTGTAGCAGGTATGCAGAGAGTAGCAGGTATGCAGGGAGTGTAGCAGGTATGCAGGAGTGTAGCAGGTATGCAGGGAGTGTAGCAGGTATGCAGGGAGTGTAGCAGGCAGGGAGGGAGTGTAGCAGGCAGGGAGGAGTGTAGCAGGCAGGGAGGGAGTGTAGCAGGCAGGGAGGGAGTGTAGCAGGCAGGGAGGGAGTGTAGCAGGCAGGGAGGGAGTGTAGCAGGCAGGGAGGGAGTGTAGCAGGCATGCAGGGAAGTGACCCCGGATAAGGACTTGGTACCTAAATTCCTTATGGAAGGGGATTCCCCTTCCAAACAATAGCCTCTCTTCCCTCTCCCCTGCTCCCTCTCTTCCATCCAGAAAACATCAGTCTTCAATAAAGGTAAGTGTCACATTGAGTTCATTCATTTGTGCATGTTAATCTATCTTTAAGGCCTCAAATTTTTTTTTTTTTTCAAACTTCTGGGTTTCTGGAACGGATTAATTGAATTTCTATTATTTCTTATGGGGAAAATGGTTTCAGTTTTCGTGTGTTTCAGTTTTAGTTGATCCCTCAGGAACGGATTAAGCACGAAAACGAAGGGTTGACTGTTAGTAAAAAGTTATTAGAAAAATTTACAGTAGTGAGGTAACAAAGACAAAAATATTACAATTAGTATAATTAACAATAATACAATTTTAGGTGTATATTAACCCTTTGACTGTTTCGGTCGTATATATACGTCTTACGAGAAACTGTTTTGGACGTATCTGTACGCCTAAATTCTAGCGGCCTCAAATCAAGCAGGAGAAAGCTGGTAGGTCTACATGTGAGAGAATAGGTCTGTGTGGTCAGTGTGCGCAGTATAAAAAAAATCGGGCAGCCAGTGGTGCATTGTGGGAACGCCATTTCAGTAGTCCTTGTTCAGCATGCCTAGCGGTAAGAATTATCTGACTCCTTGGCGCATCTGGGACTGTTCTCTTCCTCAACGATAGCTCAAACACAGATGAAAGTGTCTCTGAAGATAAATTTCATGGTTTTGAGGAGTTTGTGACTGAAAGAAATGCCCAGGATACCAGAAGGAAGGAAGAAAGAAAGAAAGTAAGGAAGGAAGAGATGAGAGGAAGGAAGGAAAGAAGAGATGAGAGGAAGGAAAGAAAGAAGAGATGAGAGGAAGGAAGGAATGAAGGAAGAAAGGAAGGCAGGAAGGAAAGAAGAAGGAAGGAGGAAAGGAAGAAGGAAGGAATTAAGAAAGAAAGAAAGAGAGAAAGGAAGGAACAAAAGAAGTAAGAAAGGAAGGCAGGAAGGAAGGAAGGAAATATGTAAGAAAGGAAGGCAAAAGGAAGGAATGTAGGAAGAAAGGAAGCTAGGAAGGTAGGTATGAAGGAAAGGAAGGAGGTTGTGGGGAAGAAGACATGGGTCCCCTTTTGTGTTGACAGGTTGACAGGCAGTGTGGGGGTGGTAAGTAATGGTATAATATGTCATTTTGACAGCTGCCTTACCCTGACTCAGCAAATTTAGATGTCCACACACACACACACATACAGCTTGGAGCTTCGAAGTGCTAACTGCAGTTGATGGAAAGTGTCCAGTCATTATATATGTGTATATATATTATAGAACAATAGTAATAAACAATTTTTTTTATTGTTGGTTGGTGTAAACAAGTTTTGTAAACAATATAATGATACTAATGTTTGTGCAATTATTGTGTTGCATACGAGTGTATATATATACATTGCACCTTACTTTGGTCTCACAGGCCACGTAAGTTACGTAAAAAAATAAAATAGTGAAAAAACAAGAAACCTACGAAAGGAAGTAAACCAAAGTTTACCGGGTGAGCGGCATTCGCCGCTGTTGCCATACGCGGCTCATTTTTTGCTAACTTTACTGCTAACTAACTTTACTGGGTCCTACACAGATGACAGCAAGGAAATGAGTGAGTTACTTAAGTCCCAGTATGACACAGTTTTTAGCGAGCCGCTAACCAGACTGAAAATCAAAGACCTAAATGAATTTTTTATGAGAGTGCCACAGAACTTGACAGACGCATGTCTATCTGACATCACCACGACGGCAAATGACTTCGAAAAGGCAATAAATGACATGCCCATGCACTCCACTCCAGGCCCAGACTCATGGAACTCCGTGTTCATCACGAACTGCAAGAAGCCCCTATCACATGCTTTTAACATCCTATGGAGATTGAGCATGGACACTGGGATCGTCCCGCAGCTACTAAAAACAACTGACATAGCCCCACTCCACAAAGGGGGGAGTAAAGCAATAGCAAAGAACTACAGACCAATAGCGCTAACGTCCCATATCATAAAAATCTTTGAAAGGGTTCTAAGAAGCAAGATTGCCACTCATCTTGATACTCATCAATTGCACAACCCAGGGCAGCATGGGTTTAGAGCAGGCCGCTCCTGTCTGTCCCAACTACTGGACCACTACGACAAGGTCCTGGATGCTCTAGAAGACAAACAAAATGCAGATGTTATATACACAGACTTTGCAAAAGCCTTTGACAAGTGTGACCATGGTGTAATAGCACACAAAATGCGTGATAAAGGAATAACAGGAAAAGTTGGTAGATGGATCTATAATTTCCTAACAAGTAGAACACAAAGAGTAGTAGTCAACAGAGTAAAGTCTGAGGCAGCTACTGTCAAAAGCTCTGTTCCACAAGGCACAGTACTTGCTCCTATCCTGTTCCTCATCCTCATATCGGACATAGACAGGGATATAAGCCACTGTGCTGTGTCTTCCTTGCAGATGACACCCGAATCTGTATGACAGTGTCCACCATTGAAGACACTGCAAGACTCCAAGCAGACATAAATCAAATCTTTAAATGGGCTGCAGAAAACAATATGAAGTTCAATGATGAGAAATTTCAATTACTCAGATACGGAAAAAGTGAAAAATTAAAATCTCATCGGAGTACAAAACTAATTCAAACCACACAATAGACAAAAAACTAATGTCAAAGACCTAGGAGTGATCATGTCAGAGGATCTCACATTCAAGGACCATAACACCGTTAGCAATTGCATCTGCTAGAAAAATGACAGGATGGATAATGAGAACCTTCAAAACCAGGGATGCCAAGCCTATGTTGACACTTTACAGATCACTTGTTCTATCTAGGCTGGAATATTGCTGCACACTAACTGCACCTTTCAAGGCGGGTGAGAATTGCTGACCTTGAAAATGTGCGAGGGAACCTTCACGCACGCATAACTGCGATAAACCACCTCAATTACTGGGAACGCTTGAAGTTCCTAAACCTGTATCTCTAGAACGCAGGCGGGCGAGATACATTATTATATCACATGGAAAATTCTCGAGGGATTAGTACCAAACTTGCACACGAAAATCACTCCTACGAAAGCAAAAGACTCGGCAGGTGATGTAACATCCCCCAATGAAGAGCAGGGGTGCCACTAGCACGTTGAGGGACAACACAATAAGTGTCAGGGGGCCAAGATTGTTCAACTGCCTCCCAGCATACATCAGGGGATTACCAACAAACCCCCTGGTTGTCTTCAAGCAGGCACTGGACAGGCACCTGAAGTCGGTACCTGACCACCAGGGCTGTGGTTCGTACGTTGGACTGCGTGCGGCCAGCGTAACGGCCTGGTTGATCAGGCTCTGGTCCAACATGAGGCCTGGTCACAGACCGGGCCACGGGGGCGTTGACCCCTGGAATTCTCTCCAGGTAAACTCCAGGTAAACTCTATATCTCGGTAAGTACTGATCGCAAAAAAGTTTTTTTTTGGATTTAAACAATCAGAAAAATAATCTTAACATTTTGATAAGAAAAAATAATTTTTTTTTTCGAATATTTTGCAACATGAAATGACAGTTTCAGAAAGGGGTCTCCGGCAGTCAAAGGGTTAACCCTTTAAGGGTTTCGGCAGTACTAGTACGGTTTATGCGCTAGGGTTTTTGACGTACTAGTACACAAATTCTAGCGGCTTCAAATCGTGAGGGAGAGAGCTGGTAGGCCTGCATGTGATAGAATGGGTCTATGTGGTAAGTGTGTGCAGTAGGAAAAAATCTATGCACCCGCATTGCATTGTGGGAGTAGTAATTCAGTGCGCCTTTGTCACCAAGCCATGTGGTAAGGAATACCTCACTCTGGCAGTGTGAGTGGTGGGGAAGGGAGTGGGGGGTTGGGGAAGGCAGTGGGGTTTGTGTAAACAATGCTTGCTGGCTGGCTGGCTGGCTGGCTGGCTGTCTGTCACACAAGTTCACACAGGTACAGGGCCAGGAGCTATGACTCGACCCCTGCAACCACAACTAGGTGAGTACACAAATACAATTATAGACAGTGTAAATTACCTAGGATAACCCAAAAAATCCAGACTGGCAAATAATATGTATCAGGACTCAGATGTGAAGCAGTGACTACTAAGTCATAATAAGTCTTGGTGTACTATTGGCTCTCTCTGAGACAGAGGGGCAAACAGATAGACAGACAGAGACAGAGAGACAAACATATAGACAGACAGATAAAACAGTGAAAACAAATAATGGGAAGGCAGTGTACCCTCATCAAATGTCACCACTAATTAGTTTAGTGATAATATAAGATAAGAGGACACTCACCCCTCATCAAATGTCACCGCTGTCATTAGTTTAGTGACAAGACTGTGACACACACCTCTTACACCATGCTTCAATTATTATTATTATTATTATTATTATATTCTCCCGTGTATCCTAGGTAATTTACACTATGTATAATTGTATTTATGTGTTCCTGTGAGATAGACACACAGCCAGCCAGCTGTTCAACCAGCTGGTCAGCCAGCCAGCCAGCTGGTCAGTCAGCCAGCCAGCCAGCAGTTATTGTGTAGTATACAAGGAGTGTATATATACAAAATATGGTTTATATTGGTCTAACAGGACATAAAAGTTACTTGAAAAAATAAAATGTTAAAAAATAAAAGAAAAAGGTAGAAAAAAAATAAACTAGGTAATTTACACTATGTATAATTGTATTTATGTGTTCCTGTGAGATAGACACACAGCCAGCCAGCTGTTCAACCAGCCGGTCAGCCAGCCAGGCAGCTGGTCAGTCAGCCAGCCAGCCAGCAGTTATTGTGTAGTATACAAGGAGTGTATATATACAAAATATGGTTTATATTGGTCTAACAGGACATAAAAGTTACTTGAAAAAATAAAATGTTAAAAAAAAAAGAAAAAGGTAGAAAAAAAAAACTACAGTGGACCCCGGTTAACGAAAACCCGGAATCGACAATTATGTAAGTATAATATTGTAAATGCTTGTGGAAGTGTATTTTTGGGGGTCTGAAATAGACTAATCTACGTGACATTATTTCTTAAAGACGTAAATTCGTACGGTAATGGCACTTGAGAAGGCTTCTGCGATGAAGTTTTTTCGTTAACCGGGGGTCCACTGTATTACCGGGTGACCGGCAGTCGGCGATGTTGCCGTGGGTTCACTTTCCTTAACCCCCATATCCCCAAATTGTTTAAAAATTTTTGTTTAGCCTATTAGATTTAAAAAAAAAAAACTATAATTTAAAAGAAAAAAAGATTTTTTTTTTTTTAAATTCTGCAACCCTGTGAACGAGATTCGGAGAGGGCCTGGCGACCCTGAAGGGGTTAATAGTACAGTGGACCCCCGAGTTTCGTAAAAACTTCACTCCTGAAGTCTGCTTAAGTGCCATTACCCAGCAATTTACTCCCTTAAGGAAAAATTTCACGTAGGTTAGTCTATTTCAGACCCCCAAAATACTTTTCCACAAGCACTTACAATATTATACTTACATAAATGTACGATTTCCAGGGTTTACGAAACTCGGGGGTCCACTGTACTTAACCCTTTGACTTTGACTTACGAGCCAGTGTTTCGGACGTATACGTATATACTCAAAAATTCTAGTGGCTTTAAATCAAGCTGGAGAAAGCTGGAAGGCCCACATATGAGAGAATGGGTCTGTGTGGTCAGTGTGTGCTGTATAAAAAAAATCCTGCAGCACGCAATGCATGATGAGAAAAAAAAAACCTCCAACCGTGCTGATGGATTAAAACGCTGACTTTGAGGTGTATTTTCGTAGTATTTATGGTTGTATTCTCTTTTTCTTGGTCTCATTTGATAGAATGGAAAACATATTATAGAAATAGATATGATTTTGATTAGTTTCATGATAAAAACGACCCCTTAAATTGAGCTCATAGTGGAAAGTTCGATTTTTTCCAATGTTCAAGTACACAAATCAC
>WNWK01050009.1:0-13003 GCA_009830355.1 Cherax destructor
ACTCAAGAAAAAATAAAAGGGATGTTGGAAAAGATTTCTTCAGCCCGAGTAGTCGGGAAGTGGAATAGTCAAAAAAGATATAGTGGAGGCGGGAAACCCATACATATTTTAAGCAAGGTATGATAAAGCTCATGGAGCAGGAGACAGGACCCAGTAGCGGACACGAAGGGGGGGGGCCAGGGGCTGGTCCGCCCCAAAAACCCCCCCAAATTAGGTGAGTACAAGGGGGTTTTTTAACACACACACACACTCCTCACACACACACACCCCCCGCCACACACACACACACAAACAACACACACATACACACCGAACCCCCACCCCCCCCAGAACCCCCCCTTGGCCTCTGCCCCACAAAACCCCCCCCCCCCCCCAACCCCAAAGGCCCGAAAATCCCTCAACCCCAATTTCCCCCCCAAAGGCCACAGTTTTAGAAACGAGGTTGAAGGTTTGGTAAAAAAAGCGGATGGAATAACGAATAAATATGAGGGGAGTAAAAGAATCAATGAAAGTCCCCAGACATCATAAAAACCCCGAAACAAACTCACTGAGGCAAAACCCCAGACGCAATCTTCCCCCCAGGATATCAGATCCTGAAAGATAGAAGGACCGGGGGAGGAGGAGGGGTTGCACTGCAAAAAAGGAAAAAAGGGGTTTTGAAATGGAAGGCATGGACGCGACTATGAAAGGGATTACATGGTAGGTACAATTCAGTCGGGGGAACATAAGGTAACGATTGCAGTGATGAAACCCACCACAGAACTGCGGGGGCCCAAAAGGGGGAACAAAGAAACAACAGAGCAATGGTGGACACACTGGCTGGGGGGGAAAAGAGCCCCTCCAGCAAAAAACCTGGTTATGGGCGACTTAACCCCAGGGGGAGATCGATTGGGAAAATCTGGAGACAGGGGTCCAAAACAGGGAAAAACCAAAATGATGGATGTGGTACAAAACCTTATGCACCAACATGTCAGGGACACTACCAGAGTGAGGGGGGAGGACGAACCAGAAGGCTGGACCTCGTGTTCACCCTGAGCGGGTTTGGACATTGAGGACATCACATATGAGAGGCCCCTGGGAGCCAGTGACCACGTGGTTCTGAACTTTGAGTACATAGTAATTACAAGTGGAGAGAGCAACAGGGCTAAAAGGGGGAAAAGGCTAAACTATAAAAGGGACTACACGGGTGGGGAACTTCCTGGGGAGGTTCAGTGGGACAGAGACATGGAAGGAAAGTCAGTAAACGAAATGATGGAATACGTAACAACAAAATGCAAATGAAGCAGAGGAAAGGTTTGTTCCCAAGGGCAACAGAAATAATGGGAAGCCCAAGAACGGCCCTTGGTTTACCAAAAAGGTGCAGGAGGCAAAGACTAAGTGTGCTAGAGAATGGAAAAGGTACAGAAGGCAAAGGACCCAGGAAAAAAGGAGATTAGTCGAAGAGCCAGAAACAGTATACACAGAAAAGGGGAGGGGCCCCAGCAAACAGTACGAAAATGACAAAAGCATTGAAAGTCAAGTCTGACCCGAAACTGTTTAACCACATTAGGAGAAGACAACAGTAAAGGACCAGGTGATCTGACTGGGGAAAGGAAGGTGGGGAACTCACGAAACGACCAAGAGGTATGTGAGGAGCTCAACACAGATTTAAGGAGGTATTTACAGTGGGAGGCAGGAAGGACTCTGGGAAGACAGTAGAGAGTGGGACACCAAGAAGGAATATACCAAGTGTTGGATGACATACACATAACTGAGGAGGAGGTGAAGAAGTTGCTCAGTGACCTTGATACCTCAGAGGCGATGGGACCGGACATCTCCCATGGGTCCTTAGAGAGGAGCAGAGATGCTGTGTGTGCCACTAACCACAATATTCAACACATCCCTAGAAACTGGAGCTACCTGAGGTATGGAAGAAGGCAAATGTAGGTCCCATTTTTAAGAAAAGGAGGCAGAAACGAGGCACTAAACTATAGACCAGTGTCACTTACGTGTATAGTGTGCAAAGTCATGGAGAAGATTATCAGAAGGAGAGTGGTGGAGCACCTGGAACGGCACAAGATCGTAAACGATAAACAGCATGGATTCATGGAAGGCAAATTCAGTGTCACAAACCTTCTGGAGTTCTATGACAAAGTAACAGAAGTAAGACACGAGAGGAGGGGTGGGTTGATTGCATTTTCTTGGACTGCAGGAAGGCCTTCGACACAGTTCCTCACAAAGAGATTAGTGCAGAGGTTAGAGGATCAGGCGTGTATAACAGGAAGGGCACTGCAATATATCAGAGAATACCTGACAGGAGGCAACAACGGGTCATGGTACGTGATGAGGTATACAGTGGGGACCTGTGACGAGTGGGGTCCACAGGGGTCAGTCCTAGGACAAGTGCTATTCTTGGTATATGTGAATGACATGACAGACGGGATAGACTCAGAAGTGTCTCTGTTCGCGAACGATGTGAATTAATGAGGAGAATTAAATCAGATGAGGATCAGGCAGGACTTCAAAGAGACCAGGACATACTAGACACCTGGTCAACAACTGGCTTCTCGAATTTAACCCCACCAAATCCAAAATCATGATGATCGGGAAGGGCAAAGAAGGCCGCAGACAGAGTATAGGCTAGGTGGCCAAAGACTGCAAACCTCGCTCAAGGAGAAAGATCTTGGGGTGAGTATAACACCAAGCACGTCTCCGGAAGCACACATCAACCAGATAACTGCTGCAGCATATGGGCGACTGGCAAACCTGAGAATAGCGTTCCGATACATTAGTAAGGAATCGTTCAAGACACTGTACACCGTGTACGTCAG
Source organism: Cherax destructor (assembly GCA_009830355.1). NCBI lineage: Eukaryota > Metazoa > Arthropoda > Malacostraca > Decapoda > Parastacidae > Cherax > Cherax destructor. The sequence goes on from WNWK01050009.1 coordinate 2,811, forward strand.
GCCCATACTAGAATATGCAGCACCAGTTTGGAACCCGTACCTGGTCAAGCACGTCAAGAAATTAGAAAAAGTGCAAAGGTTTGCGACAAGGTTAGTTCCAGAACTAAGGGGAATGTCCTATGAAAAAAGGTTAAGAGAAATCGGCCTGACAACACTGGAGGACAGGAGGGTTAGGGAACACATGATAACGACATACAAAATACTGTGGGGAATAGACAAGGTGGATAGAGACAGGATGTTCCAGAGAGGGGACACAGAAACAAGGGATCACAATTGGAAGTTTAAGACTCCTATGAGTCAAAGGGACGTTAGGAAGTATTTCTTCAGTCATAGAGTTGTCAGGAAGTGGAATAGCCTAGATAGTGACGTAGTGGAGGCAGGAACCATACATAGTTTTAAGACGAGGTTTGATAAAGCTCATGGAGCAGGGAGAGAGAGGACCTAGTAGCAATCAGTGAAGAGCTATGACTCGACCCCTGCAACCACAATTAGGTGAGTACACAAACACAGTTCAAGTCTTAACCTCCACATATCATTGTCAGACTTTCTCCTCGTCTGACTAAATAAATTATACGAGAAAATTACTAACCAAAAGAAAGTGAAATTGATGAGACGAACATCAATCTCATTCCTGAGGAATACTGTCATTAACAATATATCCCACACAAGAGGACGGTGGATCGGCCTCCAGCATCCTTGTGATGAATGACAACACAGACAGATGGTGGTGTGTACAGCAGTGTGTGTACACCAGACAGCCAGCAGTGTGTACACCAGACAGCAGCAGTGTGTACACCAGACAGCCAGTAGTGTGTACACCAGACAGCCAGTAGTGTGTGTACACAGACAGCCAGTAGTGTGTACACCAGACAGCCAGCAGTGTGTACACCAGACAGCCAGCAGTGTGTACACCAGACCAGTAGTGTGTACACCAGACAGCCAGCAGTGTGTGTACACCAGACAGCCAGCAGTGTGTACACCAGACAGCCAGCAGGTGTGTACACCAGACAGCCAGTATGTGTACCAGACAGCCAGCAGTGTGTGATACCAGAGCAGCCAGCAGTGTGTACACCAGACAGCCAGCAGGGGTGTACACAGACAGCCAGTAGTGTGTGTACACCAGACAGCCAGCAGTGTGTGACACCAGACAGCCAGTAGTGTGTGTACACCAGCCAGCCAGCAGTGTGTACACCAGACAGCCAGCAGTGTGTACCCAGACAGCCAGCAGTGTGTGTACACCAGACAGCCAGTAGTGTGTGTACACCAGCCAGCCAGCAGTGTGTACACCAGACAGCCAGCAGTGTGTGTACACCAGACAGCCAGCAGTGTGTGTACACAAGACAGCCAACAGTGTGTGTAACCAGACAGCCAGTAGTGTGTGTACACCAGACAGCCAGCAGTGTGTGACACCAGACAGCCAGTAGTGTGTGCACACCAGACAGCCAGCAGTGTGTGTACACCAGACAGCCAGTAGTGTGTACACCAGACATCAGCAGTGTGTGCACCAGACAGCCAGTAGTGTGTGTACACCAGCCAGCCAGCAGTGTGTACACCAGACAGCCAGCAGTGTGTGTACACCAGACAGCCAGCAGTGTGTGTACACCAGACAGCCAGCAGTGTGTGTACACCAGACAGCCAGCAGTGTGTGTACACCAGACAGCCAGCAGTGTGTGTAACACCAGCCAGTCCAGCAGTGTACACCAGACAGCCAGCAGTGTGTGTAACCAGACAGCCAGTAGTGTGTACACCAGACAACCAGCAGTGTGTGTACACCAGACAGCCAGCAGTGTGTACACCAGACAGCCAGCAGTGTGTGTACACCAGACAGCCAGCAGTGTGTGTACACCAGACAGCCAACAGTGTGTACACCAGACAGCCAGCAGTGTGTGTACACCAGACAGCCAGCAGTGTGTGTACACCAGACAGCCAGCAGTGTGTACACCAGACAGCCAGCAGTGTGTACACCAGACAGCCAGCAGTGTGTACACCAGACAGCCAGCAGTGTGTACACCAGACAGCCAACAGTGTGTACACCAGACAGCCAGCAGTGTGTGTACACCAGACAGCCAGCAGTGTGTGTACACCAGACAGCCACAGTGTGTGTACACCAGACAGCCAGCAGTGTGTGTACACCAGACAGCCAGCAGTGTGTACACCAGACAGCCAGCAGTGTGTGTACACCAGACAGCCAGCAGTGTGTACACAAGACAGCCAGCAGTGTGTACACCAGACAGCACAGTGTACACCAAGCAGTGTGTGTACACCAGACAGCCAGCAGTGTGTGTACACCAGACAGCCAACAGTGTGTGACACCAGACAGCCAGCAGTGTGTACACCAGACAGCCAACAGTGTGTACACCAGACAGCCAACAGTGTGTACACCAGACAGCCAGCAGTGTGTACACCAGACAGCCAGCAGTGTGTGTACACCAGACAGCCAGCAGTGTGTGTACACCAGACAGCAATCAGTGTGTACACCAGACAGCCACAGTGTACCCAGACAGCCAGCAGTGTGTACACCAGACAGCCAGCAGTGTGCATCAGACAGCCAGCAGTGTGTGTACACCAGACAGCCAGCAGTGTGTGTACACCAGACAGCCAGCAGTGTGTACACAAGACAGCCAGCAGTGTGTACACCAGACAGCCAGCAGTGTTGTACACAGACCCAGCAGTTGTACCCAGACAGCCAACAGTGTGTCACAAACCAGTGCGAGCCAGCAGTGTGTGTAACAGACAGCCAGCAGTGTGTGACACCAGACAGCCAGCAGTGTACACAGAAGCCAGCAGGTGTACACCAGACAGCCAGCAGTGTGTGTACACCAGATTGCAAGCAGTGTGTGCACACAGTTAGCACAGGTGTGTAACCAGACAGCCAGCAGTGTACACCAGACACCACAGTGTGTACACCAGACAGCCAGCAGTGTGTACACAGACAGCCACAGTGTGTAACCAGACAGCCACAGAGTTAACTGACGCCAGCAGTGTGTGTGACCAGACAGCCAGCAGTGTGTGTACACAGACGCCAACAGTGTGTACACCAGAAGCCACAGTGTGTACCCGGGGGGGGGGGGGGGGGGGGGGGGGGGGGGGGGGGGGGGGGCAGACAAGCAGTGTGTGCTACACCAGACAGCCAGCAGTGTGTACACCAGACAGCCAACAGTGTGTGTACACCAGACAGCCAGCAGTGTGTGTACACCAGACAGCCAGCAGTGTGTACACCAGACAGCCAGCAGTGTGTGTACACCAGACAGCCAGCAGTGTGTGTACACCAGACAGCCAACAGTGTGTCACAACTGTGACAGCCAGCAGTGTGTGTACACCAGACACCAGCATGTGTGTACACCAGACAGCCAGCATGTGTTACACCAGACAGCCAGCAGTGTGTAACCAGACAGCCAGCAGTGTGTGACACCAGACAGCAACAGATGTGTGACAACTCAGACAGCCAGCAGTGTGTGTACACCAGACAGCCAGCAGTGTGTACACAGACAGCAGCAGTGTGTCACATCCAGACAGCCAGCAGTGTGTGTACACCAGACAGCCAGGTGTGTGTACACAGATCAAAGCAGTGTGCACACCAGACAGCCAGCAGTGTGTGTACACCAGACAGCTCAGCAGTGTGTGTAACCAGACAGCCAGCAGTGTGTGCACACCAGACACCAGCAGTGTGTACACCAGACAGCCAGCAGTGTGTGTACACCAGAACGCCAGCAGTGTGTGTACACCAGACAGCCAGTAGTGTGTACACCAGACAACTAGCAGTGTGTGTACACCAGACAGCCAGCAGTGTGTACACCAGACAGCCAGCAGTGTGTACACCAGACAGCCAGCAGTGTGTGTACACCAGACAGCCAACAGTGTGTGTACACCAGACAGCCAGCAGTGTGTGTACACCAGACAGCCAGCAGTGTGTGTACACCAGACAGCCAACAGTGTGTGTACACCAGACAGCCAACAGTGTGTGTACACCAGACAGCCAGCAGTGTGTGTACACCAGACAGCCAGCAGTGTGTGTACACTAGACAGCCAGCAGTGTGTGTACACCAGACAGCCTGCAGTGTGTGTACACCAGACAGCCAGCAGTGTGTGTACACTAGACAACCAGCAGTGTGTGTACACCAGACAGCTGATAATTAGAGTACACAAGACAGCTGGTATTGTGTGTACATCAATTACTACCTCAGTAGGAAACAAACAGTTTGTTTGATCACGAAAAACACACGTGTAAAAAAGATCCTTCTGACTGAAAAGAAATGAAATATTTTTAATTAACTGAAATTAAAAAAAAAACTGGGACCTAAAATGGGATGGTCTCACTAAATTTGCACACGACACAAATACATAAAAGAACGCAGACATCAAACACAGCTTCAAGGTTAGGTACGGCAGAGCCGTAAGTGCCAGGCAGGACCAAGAATAAATCCTCGAGGGTAAGTGATTCTCAATGAACCAATTTATTTCTACCTAAATTTTATGTTTTCGTTTTACCTTTAAGAGTGGGAAGAAAAATAAGCATAGTTAAAGGCAACAGAAGGTAATGCTCCCTTAGAGGGCGAGGTAAGACAACAGTGCTAGAGGCAACAGAAGGTAATGCTCCCTTAGAGGGTAAGGTAAGACAACAGTGCTAGAGGCAACAGAAGGTAATGCTCCCTTAGAGGGCGAGGTAAGACAACAGTGCTAGAGGCAACAGAAGGTAATGCTCCCTTAGAGGGCGAGGTAAGACAACAGTGCTAGAGGAAACAGAAGGTAATGCTCCCTTAGAGGGCGAGGTAAGACAACAGTGAAAGAGGCAACAGAAGGTAATGCTCCCTTAGAGGGCAAGGTAAGACAACAGTGCTAGAGGCAACAGAAGGTAATGCTCCCCTAGAGGGCAAGGTAAGACAACAGTGCTAGAGGAAACAGAAGGTAATGCTCCCTTAGAGGGCGAGGTAAGACAACAGTGAAAGAGGCAACAGAAGGTAATGCTCCCTTAGAGGGCAAGGTAAGACAACAGTGCTAGAGGCAACAGAAGGTAATGCTCCCTTAGAGGGCAAGGTAAGACAACAGTGCTAGAGGCAACAGAAGGTAATGCTCCCTTAGAGGGCGAGGTAAGACAACAGTGCTAGAGGCAACAGAAGGTAATGCTCCCTTAGAGGGCAAGGTGAGACAACAGTGCTAGAGGCAACAGAAGGTAATGCTCCCTTAGAGGGCAAGGTAAGACAACAGTGCTAGAGGCAACAGAAGGTAATGCTCCTTTAGAGGGCAAGGTGAGACAACAGTGCTAGAGGCAACAGAAGGTAATGCTCCCTTAGAGGGCGAGGTAAGACAACAGTGCTAGAGGCAACAGAAGGTAATGCTCCCTTAGAGGGCAAGGTGAGACAACAGTGCTAGAGGCAACAGAAGGTAATGCTCCCTTAGAGGGCGAGGTAAGACAACAGTGCTAGAGGCAACAGAAGGTAATGCTCCCTTAGAGGGGAGGTAAGACAACAGTGCAGAGGCAACAGAAGGTAATGCTCCCTTAGAGGGCAAGGTGAGACAACAGTGCTAGAGGCAACAGAAGGTAATGCTCCTTAGAGGGCGAGGTAAGACAACAGTGCTAGAGGCAACAGAAGGTAATGCTCCCTTAGGGAGGGAGAAGACACAGTGCTAGAGGCAACAGAAGGTAATGCTCCCTTAGAGGGCAAGGTAAGACAACAGTGCTAGAGGCAACAGAAGGTAATGCTCCCTTAGAGGGCAGGAGACAACAGTGCAGAGCAACAGAAGGTAATGTCCTTGAGGAAGGACAGACAACAGGAAAAGAGGCAACAGAGGTAATGCTCCCTTAGAGGGCAGAAAAGGTAAGATTCTAGACAGTGACTAGAGGCAACAGAAGGTAATGCTCCCTTAGAGGGCAAGGTAAGACAACAGTGCTAGAGGCAACAGAAGGTAATGCTCCTTAGAGGGAAGGTAAGACAACAGTGCTAGAGGCAACAGAAGGTAATGCTCCTTAGAGGGAGGTAAGACAACAGTGCTAGAGGCAACAGAAGGTAATGCTCCTTAGAGGGCAAGGTAAGACAACAGTGCTAGAGGCAACAGAAGGTAATGCCCTTAGAGGAAGGTAAGACAACAGTGCTAGAGAACATGAAGGTAATGTCCCTTAGAGGGTAGTAGACAACAGGAAAGAGGCAAAGAAAGTAAGCTCCCTTAGAGGCAGAGGTAACAGACAGTGCTAGAGGCAACAGAAGGTAATGCTCCTTAGAGGGCAAGGTAGAGACAACAGTGCTAGAGGCAACAGAAGTAATGCTCCTTAGAGGCAGTAAGACAACAGTGAAGAGGCAACAGAAGGTAATGCTCCTTAGAGGGCAGTAACAACAGTGCAGAGCAACAAAGGAATGCCTAGAGGCAAGGTAGACAACAGTGTAGAGGCAACGAGTAATGCCTTAGAGGGGGTAACAACAGTGCAGAGGCAACGAGAATCTCTTAGAGGATAAGCTAAGCAACAGGTGTCTAGGAACAACGTGGAGGCAACGTATCTCCTTAGAGGGTAAGAAACAGTGTAGAACAACGGAGGTAATCTCTTAGAGGGTAGAAAAGTGAGGACAACGAGAAATTGCTCTTAGAGGGTAAGACAACAGTGCTAGAAACAACGAGGTAATCTCTTAGAGGGTAAGACAACAGTGCTAGGAACAACGGTAATTCTTAGAGGAGACAACAGTCTAGAGGCAACGAGGTAATCTTTTAGAGCGGTAGACACAGTGCTAGGACAACAGAAATAAGCTAGAAGTAAGGACAGCACAGGCTAAGGCATCGAGGATGTCCTTAAGCTCCAAGGCTAAGCACAGCCCACGACCCACCAGCAGTTAGGTTAATCTCATTAAGGAAGAAGCACAGCATGCTAGAGGCACACAGGAGTATGTCCACTCCACAACACCACCATGCTCCCAATGTATTTAATCTAACATTTACAACTAAGCAATGCTCAGCCTCTATGAGGTATTTGGAGTGTATTACAACTCTATTAAACCAGTGCTTTCAATATCCTCCTAATCTGAATCCAATCTTCGCATTTGCAGTGGGTGAGACAAGTCACAGCTATTAATCTCTAGAAGTTTTGTCATGGTATCAACTGACCTCAATAGTATCTCCCCAGATTTAATTCTAGAGAAATATAGTCTGGAAGGTAATGACACAGCAGGCAAAATTAATCCCTGTAATACGGTGACCAGAACTGTGCAGCATAATCTAAATGAGGCCTAACCAAAGATATATAGAGTTGAAGAACAACCTGAGGACTTCTATTATTTATACTTCTTGATATGAAGCCAAGGATTCTGTTAGCTTTATTGCGAACACTTATGCACTGTTGTCTTGGTTTCAGATTACTACTAACCAGAACTCCTAAATCCTTCTCGCAATCACAAGTATTAAGATCTACATTATTCAGTTTATATGTGGCATGGGTATTGTCCTGCCCAACATTTAGAACTTTGCATTTGTCTATATTAAACTGCATCTGCCACTTCTCCGACCACTGCATCAGTCTATTCAAATCATTCTGGAGTGCTCTAATGTCCTCATTAGAATGAATTGGACGGCCTATTTTGGTGTCATCAGCAAATTTGCTTATGTTGCTATTTATTCCCTCATCTATGTCGTTTATGTAAATTGTAAACAACAGGGGGCCCAAAACTGACCCCTGTGGAACACCGGGGTGAGACGTGCCCCCATTCTGATTTCTCTCCATTTATGCAAACTCTCTGCCGCCTATTTGTCAACCATGTCTCTACCCAGGAAAAAAAATTTCCTCCTATTCCGTGTGCCTTAAGTTTCCTCAGTTGCCTCTGATGTGGAACTTTATCGAAAGCTTTACTGAAGTCCATATACACAATATCATATTCATTACCATGATCTACCTCCTCAAACACCTTAGTGAAAAAAGTTAGTAAATTCGTAAGACAGGAACGCCCCTTAGTAAAACCATGTTGAGATTCATTAATCAATTTATAATTTATGCTTTTCAAGATGGCTACGAATTGCCTCTTCAATTATTGATTCCATAAATTTACCAACTATGGAGGTAAGGATTATTGGTCTATAGTTCGAAGCTAAGGACCTGTCACCTGCCTTGTAAATAGGTATTACATTTGCCATTTTCCACTTGTCTGGTACTATGCCAGTTTGTAGTGATATATTGAAAAGATTTGCCAAAGGTTTGCTAAGTTCCGCTTTACATTCCTCTAAAACTCTTGCAAACAGTTCATCAGGGCCTGAGGATTTGTTAGGTTTTAATTTCTCTATTTGTCTGAGGACCATGTCACTAGTTACCCCAATCGAGCATAGTCTATTATCTTCCTGTTCTACATGATTTATTATTTCTGGAATTCCGCTAGTATCTTCCTGAGTAAAAACTGAGAGGAAGTAAGTATTGAAAATTTCACACATATCCTTATCACTGTCAGTGATCTGTCCTGAGTTACTCTTAAGTGGGCCTATCTTGTCCCTAATCTTACTTCTGTATACCTGAAAGAACCCTTTTGGTTAGTCTTCGAATCCCTTGCGACCTTAGCCTCATAATCCCTTTTTGCTTTTCTTATTCTTTTTTTTATTTCTCTCTTTAATTGAAAATATTGATTTCTTATCTGTCCATCCCCTCTTTTGATACGCCTATAAATGCCTCTCTTTTTACTAATGAGATGTTTTAATCTATTGTTCATCCATTTAGGATCATTTTTGTTAGATCTAATTTCCCTACTCGGAACAAAAGTTGTCTGGGCAGCTAGAACTACGCTCTGGAAAACGTCATATTGGCAAACAAAACCACCTACCTGACCCATAGTCAGGTCATCCCAATTTAGCCCACCTAGGTAATTTCTCAGCCCCATGAAGTCGGCTAAGCGAAAGTCTGGAACAGAGACTTGATTGCAGTTACCTGGGTAATTCCATGATATATTGAAACTAAGTGATTTGTGATCGCTTTCCCCAAGCTCTTCATTAACCTCAAGATTATTAATTAGAGGGTAAGACAACAGTGCTAGGAACAACGGGAGGTAATCTTGTCTTAGAGGGTAAGACAACAGTGCTAGAACAACGGAGGTAATCTTGTCTTAGAGGTAAGACAACAGTCTGGAACAAGGAGGTAATCTTGTCTTAGAGGGTAAGACAACAGTGCTAGGAACAACGGGAGGTAATCTTGTCTTAGAGGGTAAGACAACAGTGCTAGGAACAACGGGATGTAATCTTGTCTTAGAGGGTAAGACAACAGTGCTAGGAACAACGGGAGGTAATCTTGTCTTAGAGGGTAAGACAACAGTGCTAGGAACAACGGGAGGTAATCTTGTCTTAGAGGGTAAGACAACAGTGCTAGGAACAACGGGAGGTAATCTTGTCTCAGAGGGCACTATTGCTGGAGACAACAGGAGGCACCTGATCCACTCTTCCTGCTGCTGTTGCTCCAGATTGCCTTCCTTCAATCACTGTGTTGACCACTTGCAACCGAGGTTAATTAAACCTTCATTTGTGTGGCGAGTATTGACCTGCTCCCGGGTCAATACTCACCATATTTACTTAGTGTTTTCTTCCTGAGGTAATTAGAGACTTTAAAAGCAATGGGAAATAATTGCTTTTTCAGAGAGACGAAAAAAAAAAGATACACTGTTGATTAAAATTATATTATTATTTTTATTAATGTTTAGCCCCTTGTCTTTTTGTGGTGCTGAGGCCATTTATCTGCCTTAATAAAGGCAGCGATTAAAAATAAAAGGCAAGTCAAAATGTCAATGCAATTCAAATAAAAACTTACTAAAATTGGTTTAAATAATGTATATGACAGTGGTTTTTTTCTTATATACGATGGAAGATTGAATATGAGACTGGAGTGAGGGAGTGTCTGGGAGGAGCAGGTATGTGCAGACAGCTGGGAGTGTCTGGGAGGAGCAGGTATGTGCAGACAGCTGGGAGTGTCTGGGAGGAGCAGGTATGTGCAGACAGCTGGGAATGTCTGGGAGGAGCAAGTATGTGCAGACAGCTGGGAGTGTCTGGGAGGAGCAGGTATGTGCAGACAGCTGGGAGTGTCTGGGAGGAGCAGGTATGTGCAGACAGCTGGGAGTGTCTGGGAGGAGCAAGTATGTGCAGACAGCTGGGAGTGTCTGGGAGGAGAGTATGTGCAGACAGCAGGGAGTGTCTGGGAGGAGCAAGTATGTGCAGACAGCTGGGAGTGTCTGGGAGGAGCAAGTATG
>WNWK01050010.1:0-13003 GCA_009830355.1 Cherax destructor
CTGGAGTGCTCTAATGTCCTCGTTTGAATGAATTGGACGGCCTATTTTGGTGTCATCAGCAAATTTACTTATGCTACTATTTATTCCCTCATCTATGTAAATTGTAAACAACAGGGCCCAAAACTGACCCCTGTGGAACACCTTGAGACACGCCCCCATTCTGATTTCTCTCCATTTATGCAAACTCTCTGCCGCCTATTAGTCAACCATCCTCTACCCAGGAAAAATTTCTCCTCTATTCCGTGTGCCTTAAGTTTCCTCAGTAGCCTCTGATGTGGAACTTTATCGAAAGCCTTACTGAAGTCCATATACACAATATCATATTCATTACCATGATCTACTTCCTCAAACACCTTAGTGAAAAAGTTAGTAAATTCGTAAGACATGAACGCCCTTTGTAAAACCGTGTTGAGATTCATTAATCAATTTATGCTTTTCAAGATGGCTACGAATTGCCTCGGCAATTATTGATTCCATAAATTTACCAACTATGGGGTAAGGCATTGGTCTATGTTCGAAGCTAGGACCTGTCACCTGCCTTGTAAATAGGATTACATTTGCCCTTTTCCACTTGTCTGGCACTATGCCAGTTTGTAGTGATATATTGAAAAGATTTGCCAAAGGTTTGCTAAGTTCCTCTTTACATTCCTTTAAAACTCTTGCAAACAGTTCATCATTGCCTGGGGATTTGTTAGGTTTTAATTTCTCTATTTGTCTGAGGACCATGTCACTAGTTACCCCAATCGAGCATAGTCTGTTATCTTCCAGTTCTACATAATTTATTATTTCTGGAATTCTGCTAGTATCTTCCTGAGTAAAAACTGAGAGGAAGTAAGTATTGAAAATTTCACACATATCCTTATATGTGCGGGTTGTGTGTGTAATGTAAGCCATAGCTCCGTGTCTTCCTTTGTGGATAACACCCGGATTGCCATGACAGTGACCACCATCGAAGACACCGCAAGGCTCCAAGCGGACATCAATCAAATCTTCAAATTGGCAATTCTAAACAATATGAAGTTCAACGAGGAGAAATTTCAACTACTCAGATATGGAAAACTTGAAGAAATTAAAAATGCATCAGAGTATACGACAAATTCTAACTATACAATAAAGCGAGAAAGTAATGTGAAGGACCTGGGAGTGATAATGTCACAGGATCTCGCCTTCAAAGACCACAACAACGTATGTACCGCATCTGCTATGAAAATGATAGGATTGATTATGAGAACCTTCAAAACTAGGGACCCCAAACCCATGATGATTCTCTACGAATCACTTCTTCTCTCTAGGTTGGAATACTGCTGTACATTGACCGTCCCTTTCAAGACTGGTGACATTGCTGACCTGGAGAGTGTACAAATAACTTTCACGGCACACATAAGTACGATAAGGTATCTAAATTACTGGAAACGGTTGTAGGTCCTTGATCTGTATTCCCTAGAATGCAGGCGAGAGAGATACATGATAATTTTCTCTTCAAGTAAACCATCAAGACCATGATGAGGACTTAGTGTCTACATTTTCCTACAGATTGTGATGAGATCTTAGTGCTGCTGCTCTTCACTATATGAGGGAATGTACACGAGTCTATCATTAAGTTTATTCAGGTATACACAAATACAGTTACATAGATCATCATACATAGCAGCATATGTGTAGAGAACCCTCCAGGATAACCCAAGAATAGTCAGACAGAGTGACTTATTTCCATTGGGGTCCTTTTAATACCTTATTATTATACAATGTAGGAGATATCATATTATTATACTATAAAGGATATATACTAGGAATAAGGTAAAAAGAGATATTTACATTTACATGTGTGTTTACCTGGAGATACCTGGAGAGGGTTTCGGGGGTCAACGCCCCCGCAGCTCGGTCTGAGACCAGGCATCATGGTGGATCAGGGTCTGATCAACCAGGCTGTTACTGCCAGCCACACACAAACTGACACACTAACCACAGCCCGGCTGGTCAGGTACTGACTTTAGATGCCTGTCCAGTGCCTTCTTGAAGACAGCCAGGGATCTATTGGTAATCCCCCTAATGTATGCTGGGAGGCAGTTGAACAGTCTTGGGCCCCGGACACTTATGATGTTGTCTCTCAGTGTACTCGTTACGCCCCTGCTTATCATCGGGGAAATGTTGCATCTCCTGCCTGTGGGTACTACAAAGTTGTGCTCTCTCCCCCTAGTACTATGACTGCTTTGGTTCCCAGCCTTGACAAATTGGCAGCAGATATTCTGGACACTGTTTGTAGAGCAATTTTATAAACTTGATTTAACTTCAGTTGTTTTACTCTGTCTTCAATATTCAGCATATCCAATTGTTGTAATTCATCCTGGCCTACATGTTCTCTTGGACCCAGGTCCAGGATGAATCTTGGACCCAGGTCCAGGATGAATCTTGGACCAGACTGTCAGGATGAATCTTGGACCCAGGTCCAGGATGAATCTTGGACCCAGGTCCAGGATGAATCTTGGACCCAGGTCCAGGATGAATCTTGGACCCAGGTCCAGGATGAATCTTGGACCCAGGTCCAGGATGAATCTTGGACCTGGGTGATTTGCAACTTATCTTTCATTTTTTTTTTTTGTCAAGGCAGAGTACCATGAAGAGCAAGAGCTCCTTTGAAATGTTATTCATCCATAAAGTAAGAGCACCATCGCAAGTTCTAGGGCAGCTTGGCTTAACATTAAGAACAAAGCTCAAGACGAATTTAATGTTGTGTTCCAACACATTAGGCAACTAGACAAAGAAAATCTTAAAAAAACTCATGACAAGATAAATATATATAATCAATCAAAGTAGAGTTATTCAGAGCATGAGATAAAGAGAGTTCAGGAACTGGTACTTGATCATACCCTAAATTCACACTGTTTAGGACCTATGTAAGTGCAGGAGGAAAACCTCCATCCACATTTATGTTGTTGTTTCTCTGGATGACTTACGAGGGTGATGAGTCAGACGTGTAACAAGACATCAGTGCAATACATTAAGACACTTTATTTTGCAACTATTACATTATCAATGATCATTGATGTCTGGTCTATCTGAGGTGCACAACACTGATATAACAACACTGCTTATTATCAATGTTCATTGATGTCTGGTCTATCTGAGGTGCACAACACTGATATAACAACACTGCTTATTATCAATGATCATTGATGTCTGGTCTATCTGAGGTGCACAAATGATATAACACATGCTTATTATCAATGATCATTGATGTCTGGTCTATCTGAGGTGCACAACACTGATATAACAACACTGCTTATTATCAATGTTCATTGATGTCTGGTCTATCTGTGGTGCACAACACTGATATAACAACACTGCTTATTATCAATGATCATTAATGTCTGGTCTATCTGAGGTGCACAACACTGATATAACAACACTGATTCAAAATTACAGACATTTTTTCCGATGCCTCTAAAGTATGTAATGTTGACTTTCAAGATGAGTATGTTGGTAATGCTGAACACATTAAATTATCTTTTATAAGACTCGTCCACAGAAACTCCAGCTAATACAACCAGAGATTAATTTTCTAATTGAAAACTGTTAGGAGGGGGGCGGGGGATTCCATGAATCCATGAACATCATCTTGTATATTATGGCAGAAGTTAGTGGACAGTGTTGATGTGTGTAGATTATAGGAAGGTTAACAACCTCACAGTGTTGATGTGTGCAGATTATAGGAAGGTTAACAACCTCACAGTGTTGATGTGTGTAGATTATAGGAAGGTTAACAACCTCACAGTGTTGATGTGTGCAGATTATAGGAAGGTTAACAACCTCACAGTGTTGATGTGTGCAGATTATAGGAAGGTTAACAACCTCACAGAGCCAAACACCTACAAACTTCCACTCATGGACGGCATCGTGGACTTTACTAGGCGAGCTAAGTGTCACCAAACACGACCTAAGGAATATTAAAGGTCCCATTAAAGGTTCAGGCGAAGAGGAATGAACCTTTATAGACCCAGAGTGCCAGTATTATTTTAGACCCAGAGAGCCAGTATTTTTATACACCCAGAGAGCCAGTTTTATTATAATCCCAGAGAGCCAGTATTATTATAGACCCAGAGAGCCAGTATTATTATAGACCCAGAGAGCCAGTGTTATTAAAGACTCAGAGAGCCAGTATTATTATAGACCCAGAGAGCCAGTATTATTATAGACCCAGAGAGCCAGTGTTATTAAAGACCCAGAGAGCCAGTATTATTATAGACCAGAGAGCCAGTATTATTATAGAAACAGAGAGCCAGTGTTATTATATACCCAGAGAGCCAGTATTATTATAGACCCAGAGAGCCAGTGTTATCATAGACGCAGAAAGCCAGTATTATTATAGATCCAGAGAGCCAGTGTTATTATAGACACAGAGAGCCAATGTTATTATAGACCAAGAGAGCCAGTATTATTATAGACCTAGAGATCCAGTATTATTATAGATCCAGAGAGCCAGTATTATTATAGACCCAGAGAGTCAGTACTATTATAGACCCAGAGAGCCAGTATTAACATAGACCCACAGAGCCAGTATTATTATAGAACCAGAGAGCCAGTATTATTATAGACCCAGAGAGCCAGTATTATTATAGACCCATAGAGCCAGTATTATCATATTCCCAAAGAGTCAGTATTATCATAGACCCAGAGAGCCAGTATTATTATAGACCCAGAGAACCAGTATTATTATAGACTCAGAGAGCCAGTATTATTATACACCCATAGAGCCAGTATTATCATAGACCCAGAGAGCCAGTGTTATTACAGACTAGGAGAGCCAGTGTTATTATAGACCCAGAGAGAGTTAGTATTATTATGGACCCATAGAGCCAGTATTATCGTACACCCATAGAGCCAGTATTATCATAGACCCAGAGAGCCAGTATTATCGTAAACCCATAGAGCCAGTATTATTATAGACCCAGAGAGCCAATATTATCGTATACCCAGTGAGCCAGTATTATTATAGACCCAGAAAGCCAGTATTATCGTGCACCCATAGAGCTAGTATTATCATAGACTCAGAGAGTAAGTATTATCATAGAGCCAGAGAGCCAGTGTTATTATAAAGTGACTATTTCTCTGACTTACATAAAATATCTTCCACATTTAAAAAGTTGATCCATTTAGCTATTAATGAGTTAGAAGGAAGACAAACATACTTAGATGACTTAGATATTTATCATACCTGGGAAGAACTTATCACATGATTAAGACAATTTTTCAAGAGATTTAAAATATATAATTAACAGTGAATCTCAGTAAATCAACTTTTGTAAAGTCTTCAATACATCTATATTTTCTATTGCTTTTGAGACAACCAAAATCTGACATAATTATTCCTATAGGAAAAATCTTACCATTTTAGATAATCTTGTTATAGACTAATATTACTTGTTAGCATCATCACTTACACTAACATGCAGGAGAAGAATATAACATAATAACAACAGAGTTAACACATACTTGTTAGCTTCATCACTTACACTAACGTGCTGGAGAAGAATATAACATAATAACAACAGAGTTAACACATATCTGTTAGCTTCATCACTTACACAAACATGTTGGAGAAGAATATAACCTAATAACAACATAGTTAACACATACTTGTTAGCTTCATCACTTACACTAGCATGCTGGAGAAGAATATAACATAATAACAACAGAGTTAACACATACTTGTTAGCATCATCACTTACACTAACATGCTGGAGAATAATATAACATAATAACAACATAGTTAACACATACTTGTTAGCTTCATCACTTACACTAACATGCTGGAGAAGAATATAACATAATAACAACATAGTTAACACATACTTGTTAGCTTCATCGGCCACAATAAACGTCTCCCACACTGCAGATCGTTGTTGTCCTCGCAGGTTGGTAGCGATCACCTTGAGTCGGTAACGATGACCTCCGCTAGTCAGGGCGTGAAGGTTGTCGTTGCCTGCACGTGATCACAACACTCACAATCTTCACTCATAATGTTACATTATCAACATTCACAATCTTCACTCATAATGTTACATTATCAACATTCACAATCTTCACTCATAATGTTACATTATCAACATTCACAATCTTCACTCATAATGTTACATTATCAACATTCACAATCTTCACTGATAATGTTACATTATCAACATTCACAATCTTCACTGATAATGTTACATTATCAACATTCACAATTTTCACTGATATTGTAACATTATCAACATTCACAATCTTCACTGATAATGTTACATTATCAACATTCACAATCTTCACTGATAATGTTACATTATCAACATTCACAATCTTCACTGATAATGTTACATTATCAACATTCACAATCTTCACTGATAATGTTACATTATCAACATTCACAATCTTCACTGATAATGTTACATTATAAACATTCACAATTTTCACTGATATTGTAACATTATCAACATTCACAATCTTCACTGATAATGTTACATTATCAACATTCACAATCTTCACTGTTAATGTTACATTATCAATATTCACAATCTTCACTGATAATGTTACATTATCAACATTCACAATCTTCACTGATAATGTTACATTATCAACATTCACAATCTTCACTGATAATGTTACATTATCAACATTCACAATCTTCACTGATAATGTTACATTATCAACATTCACAATCTTCACTGACAATGTTACATTATCAACATTCACAATCTTCACTGATAATGTTACATTATCAACATTCACAATCTTCACTGATAATGTAACATTATCAACATGTACACAGCCTCATGGGTAATACAGCTCCATGGGAAACACAGCCTCATGGGTAATACAGCTCCATGGGAAACACAGCCTCATGGGTAATACAGCTCCATGGGAAACACAGCATCATGGGTAATACAGCTCCATGGGAAACACAGCGTCATGGGTAATACAGCTCCATGGGAAACACAGCATCATGGGTAATACAGCTCCATGGGAAACACAGCCTCATGGGTAATACAGCTCCATGGGAAACACAGCCTCATGGGTAATACAGCTCCATGGGAAACACAGCCTCATTGGTAATACAGCTCCATGGGGAACACAGCCTCATGGGTAATACAGCTCCATGGGAAACACAGCCTCATGGGTAATACATCTCCATGGGGAACACAGCCTCATGGGTAATACAACTCCATGGGAAACACAGCCTCATGGGTAATACAGCTCCATGGGAAACACAGCCTCATGGGTAATACAGCTCCAGGGGAAACACAGCATCATGGGTAATACAGCTCCATGGGAAACACAGCATCATGGGTAATACAGCTCCATGGGAAACACAGCATCATGGGTAATACAGCTCCATGGGAAACACAGCCTCATGGGTAATACAGCTCCATGGGAAACACAGCCTCATGGATAATACAGCTCCATGGGGAACACAGCCTCATGGGTAATACAGCTCCATGGGAAACACAGCCTCATGGGTAATACATCTCCATGGGGAACACAGCCTCATGGGTAATACAACTCCATGGGAAACACAGCCTCATGGGTAATACAGCTCCATGGGGAACACAGCCTCATGGGTAATACAGCTCCATGGGAAACACAGCCTCATGGGTAATACAGCTCCATGGGAAACACAGCCTCATGGGTAATACATCTCCATAGGAAACACAGCCTCATGGGTAATACATCTCCATGGGGAACACAGCCTCATGGGTAATACAGCTCCAGAGGAAACACAGCATCATGGGTAATACAGCTCCATGGGGAACACAGCCTCATGGGTAATACATCTCCATAGGAAACACAGCCTCATGGGTAATACAGCTCCATGGGAAACACAGCATCATGGGTAATACAGCTCCATGGGAAACACAGCCTCATGGGTAATACATCTCCATGGGGAACACAGCATCATGGGTAATACAGCTCCATGGGAAACACAGCCTCATGGGTAATACATCTTCATAGGAAACACAGCCTCATGGGTAATACAGCTCCATGGGGAACACAGCCTCATGGGTAATACAGCTCCATGGGAAACACAGCCTCATGGGTAATACAGCTCCATGGGAAACACAGCCTCATGGGTAATACATCTCCATGGGGAACACAGCATCATGGGTAATACAGCTCCATGGGAAACACAGCATCATGGGTAATACAGCTCCATGGGAAACACAGCCTCATGGGTAATACAGCTCCATGGGAAACACAGCCTCATGGGTAATACAGCTCCATGGGAAACACAGCATTATGGGTAATACAACTCCATGGGAAACACAGCCTCATGGGTAATACATCTCCATAGGAAACACAGCCTCATGGGTAATACAGCTCCATGGGGAACACAGCATCATGGGTAATACAGCTCCATGGGAAACACAGCCTCATGGGTAATACAGCTCTATGGGAAACACAGCCTCATGGGTAATACAGCTCCATGGGGAACACAGCCTCATGGGTAATACAGCTCCATGGGAAACACAGCCTCATGGGTAATACAGCTCCATGGGAAACACAGCCTCATGGGTATACATCTCCATGGGGAACACAGCCTCATGGGTAATACAGCTCCATGGGAAACACAGCCTCATGGGTAATACATCTCCATGGGGAACACAGCATCATGGGTAATACAGCTCCATGGGAAACACAGCATCATGGGTAATACAGCTCCATGGGAAACACAGCCTCATGGGTAATACAGCTCCATGGGAAACACAGCCTCATGGGTAATACAGCTCCATGGGAAACACAGCCTCATGGGTAATACAGCTCCATGGGAAACACAGCCTCATGGGTAATACAGCTCCATGGGAAACACAGCCTCATGGGTAATACAGCTCCATGGGGAACACAGCCTCATGGGTAATACAGCTCCATGGGAAACACAGCCTCATGGGTAATACATCTCCATAGGAAACACAGCCTCATGGGTAATACAGCTCTATGGGAAACACAGCCTCATGGGTAATACAGCTCCATGGGGAACACAGCCTCATGGGTAATACAGCTCCATGGGGAACACAGCATCATGGGTAATACAGCTCCATGGGAAACAAAGCCTCATGGGTAATACAACTCCATGGGAAACACAGCCTCATGGGTAATACAACTCCATGGGAAACACAGCCTCATGGGTAATACAGCTCCATGGGAAACACAGCCTCATGGGTAATACAGCTCCATGGGAAACACAGCCTCATGGGTAATACAGCTCCATGGGGAACACAGTCTCATGGGTAATACAACTCCATGGGAAACACAGCCTCATGGGTAATACAGCTCTATGGGGAACACAGCCTCATGGGTAATACAGCTCCAAGGGGAACACAGCCTCATGGGTAATACAGCTCCATAGGAAACACAGCATCATGGGTAATACAGCTCCATGGGGAACACAGCCTCATGGGTAATACAGCTCCATGGGGAACACCGCCTCATGGGTAATACAGCTCCATGGGAAACACAGCCTCATGGGTAATACAGCTCCATGGGGAACACAACCTCATGGGTAATACAGCTCCATGGGGAACACAGCCTCATGGGTAATACAGCTCCATGGGAAACACAGCCTCATGGGTAATACAGCTCCATGGGAAACACAGCCTCATGGGTAATACAGCTCCATGGGGAACACAACCTCATGGGTAATACAGCTCCATGG
Source organism: Cherax destructor (assembly GCA_009830355.1). Lineage (NCBI taxonomy): Eukaryota > Metazoa > Arthropoda > Malacostraca > Decapoda > Parastacidae > Cherax > Cherax destructor. The sequence continues at coordinate 9,680 of WNWK01050010.1, forward strand.
GAAACACAGCATCATGGGTAATACAGCTCCATGGGAAACACAGCATCATGGGTAATACAGCTCCATGGGAAACACAGCATCATGGGTAATACAGCTGCAATTGAATTTTAAGCTAAATTATGTCATTTTTTGAATCATAACATGGACTCTCTACACCTACATGAACTACAACAGAACACAGTTACATGAACTACAACACAACACAGTTACATGAACTACAACACAACACAGTTACATGAACTACAACACAACACAGTTACATGAACTACAACACAACACAGAGTTATATGAACTACAACACAACACAGTTACATGAACTACAACACAACACAGAGTTACATGAACTACAACACAACACAGTTACATGAACTACAACACAACACAGTTACATGAACTACAACACAACACAGTTACATGAACTACAACACAACACAGTTACATGAACTACAACACAACACAGTTACATGAACTACAACACAACACAGAGTTACATGAACTACAACACAACACAGTTACATGAACTACAACACAACACAGTTACACGAACTACAACACAACACAGTTACATGAACTATAACACAACACAGTTACATGAACTACAACACAACACAGTTACATGAACTACAACACAACAAGTTACATGAACTACAACACAACACAGTTACATGAACTACAACACAACACAGTTACATGAACTACAACACAACACAGTTACATGAACTACAACACAACACAGTTACATGAACTACAACACAACAAGTTACATGAACTACAACACAACACAGTTACATGAACTACAACACAACACAGAGTTACATGAACTACAACACAACACAGAGTTACATGAACTACAACACAACACAGTTACATGAACTACAACACAACACAGAGTTACATGAACTACAACACAACACAGTTACATGAACTACAACACAACACAGAGTTACATGAACTACAACACAAACAGTTACATGAACTACAACACAACACAGAGTTACATGAACTACAACACAACACAGTTACATGAACTACAACACAACACAGAGTTACATGAACTACAACACAACACAGAGTTACATGAACTACAACACAACACAGTTACATGAACTACAACACAACACAGTTACATGAACTACAACATAACACAGTTACATGAACTACAACACAACACAGTTACATGAACTACAACACAACACAGAGTTACATGAACTACAACACAACACAGTGTTACATGAACTACAACACAACACAGAGTTACATGAACTACAACACAAACAGTTACATGAACTACAACACAACACAGAGTTACATGAACTACAACACAACACAGTTACATGAACTACAACACAACACAGAGTTCCATGAACTACAACACAACACAGTTACATGAACTACAACACAACACAGAGTTACATGAACTACAACACAACACAGTTACATGAACTACAACACAACACAGTTACATGAACTACAAAACACAACACAGAGTTACATGAACTACAACACAACACAGAGTTACATGAACTACAACACAACACAGTTACATGAACTACAACACAACACAGAGTTACATGAACTACAACACAACACAGTTACATCAACTACAACACAACACAGTTACATGAACTACAACACAACACAGAGTTACATGAACTACAACACAACACAGTTACATGAACTACAACACAACACAGTTACATGAACTACAACACAACACAGAGTTACATGAACTACAACACAACACAGAGTTACATGAACTACAACACAACACAGTTACATGAACTACAACACAACACAGTTACATGAACTACAACACAACACAGAGTTACATGAACTACAACACAACACAGTTACATGAACTACAACACAACACAGTTACATGAACAACAACACAACACAGAGTTACATGAACTACAACACAACACAGAGTTACATGAACTACAACACAACACAGTTACATGAACTACAACACAACACAGTTACATGAACAACAACACAACACAAAAAAACTACGTGAGATACTAAAGAACACAGAGAGCTACATCAACTACATCAAAACAAGGGAAGCTACATCAACTACATCAAAACAAGGGAAGCTACATCAACTACATCAAAACAAGGGAAGCTACATCAACTACATCAAAACAAGGGAAGCTACATCAACTACATCAAAACAAGGGAAGCTACATCAACTACATCAAAACAAGGGAAGCTACATCAACTACATCAAAACAAGGGAAGCTACATCAACTACATCAAAACAAGGGAAGCTACATCAACTACATCAAAACAAGGGAAGCTACATCAACTACATCAAAACAAGGGAAGCTACATCAACTACATCAAAACAAGGGAAGCTACATCAACTACATCAAAACAAGGGAAGCTACATCAACTACATCAAAACAAGGGAAGCTACATCAACTACATCAAAACAAGGGAAGCTACATCAACTACAACACAACAAAAACAGCTACGAGAACTACAACACAGTACATTGATCTACATGAACTACAACAAGAAACAAAGCTACGTGAACTACAACACAACACAGAGAGCAACATAAACTACAAAACAACTACACAGAGAGGTACATGATCTACAATAAAACTACAGAGAGCTACACGAACTACAATACAATGCAGAACTACATGAACTACAAACAATAGAGAGAGCTACATAAACTACAACACAACACAGAGAGCTACATAAACTACAACACAACACAGAGAGCTGCATGAGCTACAACACAACACAGAGAGCTGCATGAGCTATAACACAACACAACACAGAGAGCTGCATGAGCTATAACACAACACAACACAGAGAGCTGCACGAGCTGTAACACAACACAACACAGAGAGCTGCATGAGCTATAACACAACACAACACAGAGAGCTGCATGAGCTATAACACAACACAACACAGAGAGCTGCATGAGCTATAACACAACACAACACAGAGAGCTGCATGAGCTACAACACAACACAGAGATGTCGTGTCAGTATCATATGTACACTTGTGTAGTGTACCAGCATTCAGCATTCATCCCACTTATACAGCTGGTGTGACGTCACGATACCCGCTGACGTCAGAGGCTCAGCGCATGTGCATAGGCTCTCATAGGCGTACACACTCACTAGCGTCAGACCTAGAACTGGACAGACGGTGGCTGGACTCTCTCCTACTCTTACCGTAAATATACCGTAACCATCCTACAAGGAGTGTCTATGTCTACCTAAATATCTCTCCCAAGACCCACACAACAAGTGGTGTGCAGCGGTGTGCAGTAATTTTTATCGATTACGCTGTTTAAAGAAGACT
>WNWK01050011.1:0-13002 GCA_009830355.1 Cherax destructor
TCCCCCCCATGCTGGGAGAGATCCCCCCCCATGCTGGGAAGTATACATCCCCCCTGCTGGGAGAGTATACACCCCACCCATGCTGGGGAGGTATACATCCCCCATGCTGGGGAAGATTAAAATCCCCCATGCTGGGAAAGGTATACATCCCCCCTGGGAAAGTATACATCCCCCATGCCCCACCTCCGATAGTCGTAAAATTAGAATGTTTCGGTGCCTCCCCCACCTATTGCGCTCTTTTTTTTTACTTATTTGTGGTTCAATACTATACGTTTCTTGGGCGTTGTATCTTAATCACCCACCCCTACCTAACCTAACCTGTACACCCCCCTGCCAAACCCTAACCCGGGTAAAGTTTACGGGGAGCGTTAATATTTTGACGTTGGGAATTGTAAAAACTAAAATAAAAATATCAAAAAAAAGTTATATAGGGAAACTCATTCTATGATAACCTTGGGAAACTCGCCCTGGGCTTAAAGTGGAAAAAAAAAACCCTCAGGTACCCCCCACCTCTCCTCTTTTTTTCTCTTTTCTCTCTCTCTCTCTCTCTCTCTCTCTCTCTCTCTCTCTCCTATTAAAATTTTTTCAGTTTGGCAAAAGAGTTCCTATCTTAGCCCAAAATGATCGTACTATCTTTATTTTTCTAAACTCATTTAAACGACTTTATATTAACGGGAAAAAGTCAGTCCCTTTTGGGCCAGTGAATTCTTTTTGATTGACCATTTCATTGTCGTCTGTCGCTATGAGAAAATGTTGGGGTCGTGTCATTCGAAGAATGATTGATCGGAAAGAAGTTGAAAAAGGTGCGGCGATAACTGGTGCTCGAGGCCTTCTGTGGTCAGAAAATTTCCCCCTGTCCTGAAGTGGGGTCTAGTGTAAAAACTTGGAAAAATTGGACTTTTCGAAAAAAAGCCATCCCCCATTTCCGGTTTGTAGGGGTGCTGAAAGACTCATCCGGAAGAAATAACAAAAAAACTACCGTGACTGGAACAAAACCTCAGCCCTAGAAGAAGGGGCTTCGACGACGTTTCGGTCCGACTTGGCCCTTTGGGGTCACACTAACAGAAAGGAGAGGAGGGATATATTTGGAACGAAAGGGGCGGGGCGAGAGAGGAAGTGGTGGGTGGTAATAGTAGTGAAGGTCAGTCATATCTAAAAAGAGGACTGCAAAGGGGGCTAGGGGCCCCCAAAAAACTGGGGCCCACAAGGAACTAGGGGAAAAAAATCTGGGGCCCGGGTCGGCAAAAACACAGAGGGGGGTAATAAAAGGACAAATACAAGGCAGAAGAAAAAAAACCCAAGGTGAAAAAAGAAAGGAAAAGGGAAAGGGGGGGAAGGAGAAAAAAAAATCGGGTTAAGTCACGAGTGTTCTGAAGTTTGGAGAGTGACAAAGGTGGGCAGGAGAAAAAGTACCAAGAGTTCAGGAAATAGATAAGTCCCCTTTGCATTTTTTTCTATTTTGCTCAGAAGTGGGGGGGCAGATAGGGGAAAAAGGAATCACAGAGAGGGGTGCAAACTAAAGGGGTAAACCATTTGTGACTTCAAATTTTTTGAAACCTTAGTGTTGATCGTTTCTTGGCTCCCTTTTGCTTAAACTTTACTACGTGATTCTTCAAAACATTTGGGAGTCATATTTCGCCCCTATGATATACAATACATCCCCGGATTCTAAAACTCTTCCATTTATTCTTACCATAGGCCCAAAAGTATTCACATCGAACTCTTTAGAGACCATCAGTAGCAAATGTGACCCCCTAACGTTTTCCTCAAGTTGATATAGATGTAAGCTAGTGATCTTGTGCTTTGCCCCCATAAAAAATAAATGTTAAAGTACAGTCATCTGTATGTTTGTATTTTTTGGAATGGGGTGGGTTTGGGCTAAGTAGCCCACCCCATAAAATTAAACCCAAAACTTGTTAGGGAGTTATAGATGGAGGGGGGGAAGAGCTTTTTCTACCAGCAATCTCCCCCAAATACGCATTCAATATTTTTTCCGGTTTTTGGGGCCTAGTGCAGACCCCTTAATTGGTCGGGGCTTTCATTTTTAAGCAAATTGTTCAGCAATTTTGGGACTTCTTCCTTTTGCCGATAGGTTGCTGTGAAAGGTAGATGCCTTTTTTTTCTTCCCCAAAACTTGTACATAGAAAGATTCAAACTCGAAAGGATAGCCAAAACAAAGACGATCTGAAGGCATCGTTACATACCGCCGGTGAGAATAAATTTTTGTTGGAGATTAAGTAACTTTTAGCGAAGGCGTTCACTTGTTATAAACATTATCTTGGAGAAGAATATACCATTCAAAGGCGGCGTTACGAGAAAAGTTGGGACAGTTTCTTTCCTCCCCCAGCCAGCTTGTGCGATATGATTCTTCGCTTTGCCCCTTTGGGATGTTTTGTGGTGCAAAACAGCCTTAGGGTCAGATGACCCAACATAACCAAAATGTTTGCAAGTGACTTTTCGGGGAAAATCACCCGCTGCTGAGTCGAGGAAGGAGTCATAGACATGTGGAAAAATCTACAAGATTTTTTTGACTTGAGGTTATTTGGGGGCCCTTTTTGGTAGCGGGAATGAATGATAAGGTTTGAAGGGTTTTACTTTATTGGTAATAAAATGTGGGGGACACAGGCTGTGTGTTTGGGACCAGGCCCCAGGGGGCCCCTCTCGAGGGGTAAAAGACAAGTAGTACTTGTTGACTGTGTGATGTCTGGGCGCCAAGTGAGGGAGAGACAAAAGGGGGGGCAGACTGACGGGGGGTATGCCCACCAGGCTTGCCCTCTGGTGGAAACTATTGGAACTAGCATGGCGCGGGAAAAATGAATCGGGTGGCAGACAGCATAGGCTGCTTATGCAGACAGGTTTTCTACGGGGTCAGGGCGTGTGGGAAAGTCTACAAGATTTTTTTTGACTAAATCAAAAAAAAAAACAAAATCCTCCTTTATAAGAAGTTTGGGTTTAGGTCAAAAACCCAAATTTTAAGTCGCTGGCATTAATGATACAGCACCAAAAGCAATGAGATATCCCTCTCTCTGTTTTCTCTCTCTTTCCAGAGCTTTTTCAGACATACCCTGTACCCTGGTAAACAATAAACCTTTTATTGTATGTTTTGCTGTAATACTGGGTGTTTATATTCGTAAGTGAATAATTAATTAAGCAAAATTGTCCAGAGATATGGAACACAAATTTTATTAGTAAATCATTGTATGTTTGTAAATCATTTTCAAAATTATATTCTAACAGCTCAACATAGAAATGAATTAACTGCAAGCAGGTTTACGTGATTGTTGAAAGTTATATGTAACTTTAATGCAGTTTATTCAGAATTTAAAAATAATAAAATTCCTTTTAAAAATGTTTAACTTATAAAATAGAGTAATGGAGAACATTCAACTAATTAAATATTAAAGCCCCCCTTAAAACACTTTTTTTTGCGGTCTTTGTTTAACAAGGCCAGCTACCAGCCGGGTTTTAAACAACCCCATCCCGACCTGGTTTAAAAAGGGGAGCTACCACACCTGGTTTAGCAAACTCAGTTTTAGACACAAAAAACCCCCCAAAAAGGGAAAGGGGGGTTTAAGACTTGGGATTTCCCTTTTCAAAGTCACACTGACTTTGTAAATGGCCCAAGCTCCCAAATTGGATAAGCTCCTCACTCCTTGTCTTTATTTTGTTTTTTCCAGTCACGGTATTGTGCCTTTTTTTTCTTCCCAGCTACTAGACCTGGCTTAACAAGCCCTGCTACAGAAATGGCTTATCAAACCTAACCCCAAAACTTATCTTAACAAACCCAGCTACCAGACCTGGCTTAAAACCCCAAATACCAGACCTGGCAAGCCCAACTACCAACCTGGCTTAAGTCCAACTACCAGACCTGGTTAAACCAAACTACCCGACCTGGCATAAACCCAACTACCAGACCCGGCTTAAACCCAACTACCAGACCTGGTTTAAACCCCAATACCATACCCCAACAAGCCCAACTACAAGACCTGGCTTAAATAAAACCGACCGGTTTAACAAGCCCAGGTCCAATTTACATATTCCTTAAGCGGTAGTCCACAGTCTCTTCTGATTCTTAAAACACGACACACCTGGCTCTTCCAGGGAAGTGCCCAATGCTGGGCAAGAGCTCTTGATCCAAAGAATTGGAGCAATTATATTATCTCAACACTGATTGCTTCCTATTCTCCAGGTCTTGTAACGATTCGGGTTTTGCGCCTCACCATGAATATATTACTTCAACTGTACGAGCATTAATAACACCATAATTTTTTCATCTGGTTCATTCTTTTCTTCCACTTATGTGACCTCTACCTTTTTTCTGCTCTGACCCCCGAGAACCCAAATCTTTGGGTTTTCACCCGTTAAAAACTACGGGTGTTTACTGTTACTTGGGGTAATACAGTAAATGCCCCATTCTGCTCAACCTTGGTGTCGAGCGGACGTGCATTACCTGCCCCTACCGGCGCCTTGTGACATTGTTGCCCCAACATGGCGCAGTTGGGTCGTCGCCGATTAACACTGTGTGTTCCCAGATGATTGTGGGGCTGTGCCCGGGCCAGAATGCTTCTGTTCTACTGACTACCATTATACGCGCGTTCCACGGATTGGAGAATGACGAGGTGTGGTGTGGTTTATAAATGGTGCATATAGAATTTCGTTAAGTTTCCCCGCACTGCAGATGTGTATGAGAGGATTGTCGCCAGGTTTCGGGAAGTACCTGTGGATGTGAATTCGGCGTTACGGTGTTCTTCCCGGGGGTATCCAGGTCCCACGTTTGGGTCAAGGTTCGTAATTGCCCATTTGAGGGGGACTGAGGCTGATTTGAGAACAGTTTTTGAGAGATATGGAACTGTTCATACGGCGACGGTGGGCAGGTGGTGGGAAAGGGGATGTTTCAGGATGCTGGAGGGAACGTTTCTTTAAAAAATGACGTTACGCCATCCCACCCCTTCCCTCCATACTGTTGGGGAAATTTCCCAGGACAAAAAAGTCATGGGTTACCTATGGGGGGAAAACATCAAACCTGCAGGTTGGTGGGGCCTATGAATAGGCTGTGCAGTGGGTAAAAGGAGGGGCCCAAAGGATGTTGGGACACAACGAGAGTCTTCGGTGCATCGTACGGAGGAGCGGGGGTTGGGAAAAACCCCTATGTCGGGTGCAAGTTAAGTGCGGGAGGTGGACAGGTCAGAATTTTTGGGAGGATGGATGTGCGTCTTACCGGGGTTTCCGGAATCTCCCCCAAAGGGCCTGGGCCGGGGGAGGAGTATGGGCCCTGATGAGAGGGTGGCAGAGGAGGCGTTTGCTCGGTGTTGCAGGCCCTTTTTGGGCCCCCCAGGTCGGGGTTGTGTGGACAACCTGCAGCTGACTTGGAGTCAGGGGGGGACAGGGATGCTGAGGGGGGTGGCCCCCCGGGGGGTTAGTGCCTGGGGCCGCAGGACGGCTGCTTCACGGGGGAAGGGGAGGTGCACTTTGAGGGCCTCCGGAGGTGGGAGGAAAGAAAGTGCGAGGAAGGGGCGGCCCAGCCCAAATACGGACGACGTGCCACACCGGGCAACGTCCGGGAAAGAAGATGTGGGCTGATGTAGCGGGGGGGATTTGGAGGCCCAAAGGGACGGGGAAAACTCATGAAAGGTGGTTCCCGAGCCCTGGGTGTGACCGTGGTGGCACTGGGGGAAAGGGGATCGGAAAGTCCAGTCCCCAAGGAAAAACCCCCTGGGGGGTTTCAAGTGCTTTACCGTGAAAAATTAATGGTTTGTGTGATAAGGTGAAGCGTGAAGGGTTTTCGTGGTTTTGGTGGGGGTATGGTATAGACGGGGTTTTGTACGGGAACAAACCCCACAAGTATGGTTGTCATTTTACTGTTTGGGAAGGGGATCACTTTTTTACGCTGCACACCCCTTTGAGATTAAAAGGGGGGTGTGGCGATATTAAAAAAGGGAGACTAGCCCATTTGTTGTCCATCACAGTGGGGGGGAGGGGGGGGAGGGGCAGGTAATAGGGGTGGATGGATCATGGGGGAGGAATCCCCCTTTGTGTGTATTTAGGGCCGCGGAGGGGGAATGGTAGGGAAAAGGCGTTTTGTGGGGGATGTGTTAGTTTATCACCTACGATCGTTTCCCCGCAAACCATGGGGTGGGTGGTGATTGGAACTGTGGGGACACTTTTTAGAGACGTGGAACCAAGGGGGCGGGGTCTTGTTGGGTTTTTGCGGGGGGATCTGTTAATGGTGTGGGGTTGGTGGATGGGGGGGGTGGGGGGGTGCTGCAGGGGGACGTGGAGCAAAAGTTTGGAGGAGAGGTTATGCTGCTCGGCTGGACCGGATATGTGACTAGGAGGGAAGGGGGGAGGGTGCGTGTGTTGGATGGGGTTTTTTTGGGACCACGGGGGGTTTTGGTGGATTTGGGGTGGGGGGGGTTGCCTGGGCAGGTAGGGGGAGTTATTGGAAATTAAATGTCCGGTTGCTTCAAGGGGGAAAATGGGGGGGGATACTTTTGGGGGGTTTGTGGGACAGGTTGTGGTCCGAGGTGCGTGTGGATGGGGATTTGTTGCTCTGGTGGGACAATGTGGCTAAGGGCAAGAAAAGGGACTTCTATGTTAGAGGGGGGAGGGAGGATAATCATTTTGCGTATGGACTTATTAGGATTTGGGGGGACATTTAAAGGGGATTGTTATGGGAGGGATGTGGGGTGCGGGACCCTGTTGGGGAAAAAGGGGGGGGAAAGAAAAAAATTGGGTTTTGGAAAAAGAAAGGTTTGATGCTGCAAGTTTGGCGGGTGGGTTAGGGGGAGGTGGTATGGGGTACAAGCCGTCGGCATGTGTCCGGGCGGGGGCAGGCATGTAGGCGTAGAGCCACTGAAATTGTAAGGTTGTGTGTGCATGAGGACTTGGGAGGGTATAGGGTGGGGCAAGAGTTGGTTTACAACAGAGGGCATGGGACGGAATGTGGATGGGTGGTATGGGTCGTATATGAGGAGCGGAGGGGTGAAGGAGGAGGCTTTAAGGGATATGGGTGGTTGGGTGCAATGGGGACTTGAAAGGGGATAGGGGGGGGTTTGGGTGGGATATAGGGGAGGATGAAGTGTGGACGGCCTTGATGGGTATAAAGGGGGAAGGCGCCAGGGATAGAGGATTCCAGTGTTTTTTATATACAGCTTTGGGGGGGTTTTTTAAAGGGGGTTTTTAGTGCAGTTGTTAAATGTCATGAAAAAGGGGGGTGTCCGGGGGGATTCACATTTCCGGCTTTGTGGTTATGGTGCCAAAGGGGACTAGTCAGACGACGGTGGGGGAATTATAGGACTATTTCCCCCATGTGCGCAGACTATAAGTTTTTGCGAAAATATTAGGCAATCGATTAAAAAGGGTCTTAGATAAGGTTATTGTTGGGAGTAAAAGGGGGTGCCGGGAAGGTCAAATTACGTGGGGCATGAGGTTATTCGGGGTTTATTGAGAGTAGGCAGAAAGGGGGGGGGTGTTAGCACTGGATTGTGCGTATGATAGTGTGGAACGGGGAAACGGTTTTGAGAGCATTATGAGGGTGGCAGGGGTTTGGTAAGGGGGGATGGTGAGTTGGGCACGTACTTTGTACTGGGGAGCAAGTATTTTGTGCAGTTGAATGGGAGGGTGGGGAGCATGGGGAGGGTGGGGAAGGGGGTTTTCGTCCCGGGGTTTCCCACTGTCTCAATTTTTTGTTCGCATCCTGCAGGACCCATTTTATAGGGCTGTAGAAGCGTCTGTTCGGGGGAAGGGGAATGGGGGATCTGGGTGTTGGGAATCCTGGTATAGTGGGCTATGTGGATGACAAGACGATTTTGTGGGGAGGGGGGTTGATGTGGGCAGGGTCATTGAGGTTTATGGGGAAACGACGGGGATGACTGTAAATGAGGATAAGTCGAAATTCATGAGATTTTGGGGGCTGGGGGGATGGTGGGCGGGAGTTCTTGTGGAAGGTGGTGTTTTGTGGATCGGGTGAAGATTTTGGTGTGGTGTATATGAGGGATGGGGGGAGGCGAGGGTGGTTAATTCGGGGGGTGTAGTACAGAGGGTGTTGGGTAGGGTTAGATGGTTTGAGGCCGCACATCTCACGCTGCACCAACGGCTAATATGGTTCGGTTTTCTATATAGTAAAATATGGGATGTGGCGGCTTTTCCCGGGGTTGGGGGGGGGACGTTTTGAGTTGTTGCGTAGGGGGTTTTTTTGTTTTATTTGGGGGTCGGGTTGTGATTGGTTACGAAAGGGGTGGTTACGCTCCCGTTACGCCAGGGAGGGCTAGGGTTGATTCCATTGGAATGCAGATTGAAGAGTGTTTATGTGAAGCGGGGGTTTCCTGAGGGTGGTTTGGGGGTGGGGGAGGGGTAGGCCTTCTGCATGAGGAATAAGGAGGTGGTGGGGGGGGAGGGGGTTTAAGGGAATGGGGACATTTCGGGGCCCCACTTATTGTTAGAGATCCTTCACATATGAGGGTCAGGACCTTGAGAAGGCGGTGCGGTCTCGGGGGTGGAGGGGGGGAAGGGGTGTACCCTCTGTATGCTTGGAAGGATATTTGGGGGGGGTTAAGGAGATTGCGGCTTCGTCCATGTGTTGGGGGAGGGTTTTTTTCCCGGGTTTTTTCATGGGATTTTACCGTCGGGGGGGGTTTTACGTAACAGGGGGCTTAGGGTAGATGGGATGGGGCAAGCTTGTGGGGAGGATGACACTTATTTCATAGTGTATATTTTTGTGAGCGTTTGGGTTTTTTGAGGGAATGGTTTGGGGGGTGTGATTTGCCCTTTGTGGGGGGGGGGTGGATTGTCGGTGTTGAGGGCACTTAGTTTGGGTGTGGGAGGAGTGGGGGGGGAGGTTCAGAGGGCAGTGGCGTATGTAATGGCAGTTTTTTTTTTCATTTCATGGGCTATGAGGGATAAAAGGGGGTTTGTGAACGACGGATGGCACTTTCGGCAGGGTTTTATAGAACGAAGTGCCGGGAAAAAGGGACCTCTATGGGGGAAGGTGGGGGAGGGATTTTTTCCCGTGGGTTACAGGGATTTCACCATGGGGGTCCTTTTTGGTCCTTGTGAGTGTCAGGGGGATCCGACGGGCTGGTCTCCCGTGATGGGGGGGGTTTTTGAGGCATTGACCCGGGTTTTTGGAGCTCGTGTGAGGGGCGTGAGGGGTCGAGGTTTTTAGCTTAGGGGGTTACTGTATAGTTGTATGTGTTTGTATGCCCTAGTGTGTAAGGGCATTTACATTGTCCTGTTGGGGTTTTGATTTTGGTTTAGTATTGATGTATCACTTGTAACTTTTTTTGATATGGCCGAGTTTGGGCTCGAGACCCTATGGGGGTTTTCATAATGTATATATTTGAAAATTTTGCTCTCAGTGGTGTAGGTTTTTGTAGAGCGCATTGTATATCTGCTCTTTAGTTAGGGGTGTGGTTGTGTTGAGTTGTTGTATTGATATTGACTGTAAAATGTATGTCTTGTACACAGTATTGTGGGATGATGGTTTTTAATTTTCGTTATCGCTTTATTGTATATTTTCTTTGTATTTAAGAGTTTTTTATATGTTATAATTTTTTGTTTCAATAAAATATAAAAAAAAAAAAAAAAGGGATCCCTGCATCCCACAAACCTAGGTCCCTCTACCTCAAACAAGAGGATTGAACAGTGGAATTAAAAAAATTTTAATGCAGTTAAAAATCAGCTTTAAGATCTGAAGCCAATCAGAAGAGGTGTTCACAAGTTGGGGAGTTGACACGAAAAAAACCATTTTTTTTGATGAAAATGGTAAATTGACACCAACACAACCCACATCTAATTAAAATTTTCCGCTATGAAACCGGGGTTTGAAATTGAAAAACATTTGGGAGAGGCATTTCTAGTTTCATTTAAAAAAAAAAAATTGGCCAATTTCCCCTGAAAATACACCAATAATAATCCAAATTTTCTTCTAAAAAAAATAGCGTACAACTGAAGAGGCTTTCTCAAGTTATCACAGGGTTTCTAAAATAGGGAAGTGTCTAAAAAATGACGAGAGAGCACCTGCACATCCAATGGTCCCCGGTACATTTATCTATTATAATTCCCGGGGAAAAACTGAAACTAGTGGTAAAATATTTCTCTAAATACAAACACAAATCTTGGATGAGGAAATGATCAATATAACTGAGCATTTGGGGGCCCCGAATAAAAACCCTAAAATCAATATATGACAGGGCTCCCAACTCGAGAAAATTTAAAAAAAAACGTAGAATTTGGGGTTTTCAATAATTTCAGTTTTCTTTTTTTTAGCGGTAAATATTTTATTCTCTACAATCTTGTGACACTGGAATTTGCAAGCTTTAAAGAGCTATAAAGGACAACTGAGGGTTGATGCATTAAAAATTAACATATGAGACCCGATAATTTTAATTTGCCGACGAAAAAGGACAGTTGGTTCCTGCAGAGCCCAAATTCATTGCACAGAAGCCCCCAATGTACAGTAACTTATAAATTTCAAACCTATCGGAACTTTCTCCTATTAATGAAAGAAAACATTTTGTTTAATAAAATTTATAGATTAAAACTTACACGCTAAAAGTTAATGTAATCTTTTCTTTTAGAAAAGGGCATTGTGGTGAAAATGGCAGCTGATCAGAAGAGGACTGCTCCTTTTTGTGGTGGGAAACTAACATTTCGAATTTTTTTAGCTGTGAAAGGGGGTGGAAACTTTGCAGCTACTAAACCTAAATTTACAGGGATCCATATTTTAAAAAAATCATTAGTCATTAAAGATGCCAGCTGTTCAACAGACATACTGAGGCTACGTAAAGGGGAAAAATCTATACTAATTTAAAACAAATTGACATAGTAGCACCAACACACCCCAGTGACGTTCCAACCTTGTAAGTACGATGTTCCAGAGGTGAAAGTTTAAAGCTGATCATAATGTTTCTGAAGTCAATTCCCGAAATGGTCTAAACATTGATCAAGGACACACGCACATGTCAGTGGTTGTGACCCTTTTACCTACTTAATTCACCAGTGTTGGAAACTTAAAGCCGATCAGACAGGCTGTTTCAAGTTGTAAATGAAACTTTGGGGGAATAAAAAAAATATGCATGTATGATAAAACGAGGCTAGAGCTGAATCCAGTTAAACACCAGTAATGCTGTACATGGCAATCACTGGGGATATTTGGTGGGCAATGCCCCAAGAGTTGGGGAACATACATTTCAACCTTCTATAAGTAACAAACCCTTACTACTTTAACATAGCATTGACAGGTCGGATTATGCCTGCAGGGGCCCAGTCATGCAGGTAGATAATCTGATATTAATTTGGGGCCTTTCCATTTACATCACTTAAACCAAATGACAAGTCTTAATGAAATCCCCAACTTATTTCTTTAAATATCTCATATTTGACCATAGGTTTTTAATAAAAATGAATATTTTCCCAAAAAAACTAAAAAAATTTATGAATATTTTCATCAAGTAGGTTTTAAATGTTTTAGAATAATGCTTAATTATCAGGTTGATAGCCCAATTTCTTAAGGGCCACAAGAGTAAGCAAATTTCAAAAAAAATTTTAAATATTAGGAAACTGGAAGTTAAAAAAACAACTAAAAAATTTAATCTTCCTCGAAGTTGGCCCCCTGTTTTTTTAAGATGAAGGCGATCAGATAGGTATTCCCCAGTTATCTTTCCCAAACAAAAATTTCCCAAGCACTTATCTATGTTAGTATATTGGCATATATGTATATGAAAGGCTTTCCCAGTTATTAAAGGGAAATCAGTATCACCATTTATTTAAGTACTAAAAGGGGTACTTTTGCACCCCACTATCATTCAAAGCTTTTTTTGATAAGACATATGTGCAACAGTTAGGTGTCCTTATTCCGAAACGTTTCCCCTATACCTTGGGGGCTTTTCAGTCCATTCAGAGGCAGAAAACGTAAAGATAAATATAAAGACGATTAATAGTCCATTACCATTGAAAACGTAGTTTTGATGGTACCCCAGCCAGAAGAATTCTGCTCCATAGTCTCAACAATTGTTCCAGACTGTGAGACGTACTCAAGATATAACAAAAAAAAAAAACTTCTCTGTTTCATAAATAAAATTTAATCAATGGGACCTCCCCTTCTTTAAAAATTCAAACATTCTTCGTAATATTACATGCCAGTGTTGAAAATTTTGCCGATGAAAAAAGTGAATGTCCGGTTTTTTGACCCTTTCCTTTGTTACAGTACACCAGCCTTGGCAGTTTCAGGTCGGGTGACATGTTCTCATGTTTAAAATGAAAGTTTTGAAGGAAGAAAAAAATTTATGAAACCCACCTTTTGTGGATTCCCCAATTAACTGGCTGCTAACTTTCAGGGTAACTGTGGAACCCGAGAAAAAAGTAAAACGGGAAACTGGGTCATCGGTATTTCCGAAGGGTAGATAGGACCTTTTTTCCTAAACTTCTATCTATTAAATAATATTGATTATGGATTGTCTAAGGAAATATTAGAAATTCTTAAATTTGGGGAAAATACTTAATAATCCGTAGTTAACATGGTTATTCTAACTCAGTTATACCTCATTAATTTACTAAAATTTTTCATTTATAGTTACATAAACAATGGGACAAAAATCACAACAACTGTAGTATCGGCGATTTCAAGACCTTCAACATTATACATCAACGATGATTTTGACAAAATAAACGCGTATTGCGTAACAGACAGACATCACGCCTGCATCAACGGGGGGTTTTCCAACAGAAAACATACATTTTAAAGGAGAAATGTTTGTGAAGGGATGGGTCCTCGACTTCCTGTCCACAATACAACTAACATGAATGATCTCGAAAAAGGACATTTGAAGCTGCTAATGTGTGGATTACACTAAATTTTTAGAACACGCTGACTGTAGGGATATTTCGGGGCAGTCATAGGCACCTTTGTGGTAAGAGACTTTCAGAAGAATCCCAAAGTAATTATCGTCAAACATGAATTTACAATATCGGGGCCCACTAGCTTTGTATACTTTAGAAGTGTTC
>WNWK01050012.1:0-13002 GCA_009830355.1 Cherax destructor
GGACCCCCGGTTTTCGTGATTTTTCGTTCCAGAATGCTGTTCAAGTGCCATTACAAACAAATTTATTCTTATAAGGAATAATGTGAAGTAGACTAGTCCTTTTAGACCCCCAAAATACACTTACAAAAGCCTTTACAAAAATACACTTACATAAAAGGGAGAGTTTGGAGCATCACGAACACCGGGGTCCACTGTATATGGAGAGGTATCGGAGGGTGTGTGGGGCTGGGGCTATACAGAGAGAGGGAGAAGGTGGGGAGAGGGAGGGGTGGTGACACTTTTGAAGTGTCAGTAAGGAATCATTCCTCGATTAGCGACGAAATCGTTTACCGCGGGGTCTTAGGCCCTATCTCCGTCGTTATGTGAGGAGAGATTGTATTTGTTGATCTATCTAATATTATATTGCGATTACTATGTTAATGGCTAAAACGATGTTAATCAGCTTTATAAATTACATATTCATTTTCACCTTTCATGTATTCATTTAACCCTTTCAGGGTTATTGACGTACTAGTACGGCTTATGCACTGGGGTTATTGCGTACTAGTACGCATAAATTCTAGCGCCTTCAAATCAAGGGAGAGAGCTTGTAAGCCTGCATGTGTTAGAATGGGTCTATGTGGTAAGTGTCGCAGTAGGAAAAAATCTATGCACCTGCATTGCATTATGGAGTGGTAATTCAGTGCGCCACCTCACTCCGGCAGTGTGAGTGGTAGGGAAGGCAGTGGGGGAGTGGGGAAGGCAGTGGGGGAGTGGGGAAGGCAGTGGGGGAGTGGGGAAGGCAGTGGGGAGTGGGGAAGACAGTGGAGTGGGTGGGGAAGACAGTGGGGGAGTGGGGAAGACAGTGTGGGGGGGGAAGACAGTGGGGTGGGTGGGAAGACAGTGGGAAGAGTGGGGAAGACAGTGGGGAAGGCAGTGGGGGGAGTGGGGAAGGCAATGGGTGGAGTGGGGGGGAAGACAGTGGGGTGGGTGGGGAAGGCAGTGGGGGGAGTGGGGAAGACAGTGGGGTGGGTGGGGAAGACAGTGGGGGAAGACAGTGGGGGAAGGCAGGCAGGCAGGCAGGCTGGCTGGCTGGCCGGCTGGCTGACCAGCTGGCTGGCTAGCTAGCTGGCTCTGTAACACATGTACACAAATACAAAGTGTAAATAACCTAGGATAAATACATAGTGTAAATAAAATAGGATAAATACATAGTGTAAATTACCTAGGATAATCCAGACTGACAAATAATATATCAGGACTCAGATGTGGCAGTACTGGTTCAATAGTGACTGTCTCTGAGACAGAGAGAGACAGAAAGAGAGACAAACAGACAGGCAGATAAAACAGTGAAAACAAATAAAGGGAAGTCAATGTACACTCATTTGTCATATGTCATCACTCTGATAAGAGGAGGCTAACCCGTCACCCTTGGCTGGCTGGCAGGGAGACAGGGAGGGAGGGACGCAGGGAGGGAGGCAGGCAAGCAAGGCAGAGTACCCACATCAAATGTCAAAACTAATTAGTTTAGCTGATAATAATAAGATAAGAGGACCCTCACCCCTCATCAATGTCACTTGTAATTAGATTACTGATAAGACTGACACACTTATCACCATGCTTCAACAATAATAATAATTATTATTTTATTATTTTATTATTATTATTATTATTATTATTATTATTATTATTATTATTGTATTTTCCCTGCCAGTCAGTCAGTCAGTCAGTCAGTCAGTCAGCCAGCCGGCTAGCTGGTCAGCCAGCAAGCCAGCCGGCTGGCCATCCATGCAACCAGCTGTTCAGCCAGCCAGCTGTTCAGTCAGCCAGCTGGTCAGCTAGCCAGCCAGCCAGCCAGCTGGTCAGCTAGCTAGCCAGCCAGCTGGTCAGCTAGCTAGCCAGCCAGCTGGTCAGCTAGCTAGCCAGCCAGCTGGTCAGCCAGCAAGCCAGCCAGCCGGCTGGCCATCCATCCAGCCAGCTGGTCAGCTAGCCAGCCAGCCAGCTAGCCAGATATCAGCCAGCCAGCCAACTGGTCAGCTAGCTAGCCAGCCAGCCAGCCAACTGGTCAGCTAGCCAGCCAGCCAGCCAACTGGTAAGCTAGCCAGCCAGCCAGCCAGCCAACTGGTCAGCAAGCCAGCCAGCCAACTGGTCAGCAAGCCAGCCAGCCAACTGGTCAGCAAGCCAGCCAGCCAACTGGTCAGCAAGCCAGCCAGGTCCAAGCCACTGCTAGCTGGTCAGCCAGCCAGTCGGCTGGCCATCAATCCAGCCAGCTGTTCAGCCAGCCAGACGGCCAGCCAGCCAGTTGGTCAGGTAACCAGCCAGCCAGTTGGTCAGCTAGCCAGCCAACTGGTCAGCTAGCCAGCCAACTTGGTCACAAGCCAGCCAGCTAGCCTGCTAGCTGGTCAGCCAGCAAGCCAGCCAGTATATATACAAAATATGGTTTATATTGGTCTCACAGGACATAAAAGTTACTTGACAAAATAAAATGTTAAAAATTAAAAGAAAAAATATAAAAAAATAAATAAACTATTACCGGGTGACAGGCAGTGGCGATGTTGCCGTAAGCGGTTCGTTTGGTCAACTTCAATCCTCTATATCTCCGTAAGTATTGATCGCAAAAATGTATTTTTTAGCCTATTAGATTTAGAAAAAAACTATCATTTCATAAAAATAAAAAAAGATTTTTTTTTTTGAAATTCATGGACCCTGAGAACGAGTTTCGGAGACCCCCCTTGGACCCTGAAAGGGTTAATATACAGTGGACCCTCGGTTATCGGCCATAATCCGTTCCAGAAGCTCAGCCTAACACCGAAATAGCTGATAACCGAAATAATATTTCCCATAAGAATTAATGTAAATACAATTAATCCGTTCCAGACAAAAATATTCCCAAAAAAATATTTTTTTTTAACAATTAAATCAGTATTACATACCTTTACTGAAGACTAATGCTGGCTTCTGGAAGATAGGGAGGAGGAAAGAGGGAGGAGTTATTGTTTGGAAGGAGAATTTCCCTCTATAAGGACTTCAGGTAGCAAAGCCCTCTCTGGGGTTACTTCCCTTCTTTGTCTTTTAATGCCACTAGGACCAGCTTGAGTCACTCCACCAACTATACTCCTTGCATGCCTGTTACACTCCCTGCATGCCTGCTACACTCCCTGCATGCCTGCTACACTCCCTGCATGCCTGCTACACTCCCTGCATGCCTGCTACATTCCTTGCCTCTATGCCTGCCTGCCTTGAATTCTATCGTGTTTCTCACTTTCTTTACCAAAGGAACTTTACTAAGAACTTTCTTTGGAGCCATGGTTGCTTATTTTGCAGTTGCACTGAAAACCCCCCACCAAAAACAATGGAAAACAAGCAAAATGTTTGGATGAATGAGCAGAAGCTTCCTCACACACTGAGAGACACAGCCAGACCGATGCGCAAGCGGCCCCAGCCGGCGGACAGATGCGTCCCATACGGCTGATCACCGAAATAACGGCTTGTAACCGGAAGCCGAAAAACCGGCCTATAACTGAGTTGGCCGATAACAGGAACGGTCTATAACCGGGGGTCCACTGTACAGTGGTCCCCCAAGTAACGAACACCCCGGAAATCGTACAATTATGTAAGTATAATATTGTAAGTGCTTGTGGAAGTGTATTTTTGGGGGCCTGAAATAGACTAACCTACGTGACATTATTCCTTAAGGGAGTAAATTCATTCGGTAATGGCACTTGAGAAGACTTCTGGGAAGAAGTTTTTTCGTTACTCGGGGGACCGCTGTATATGTATATAGGAGTGATCATACTAGTGGTAACAACCATTCAATGTTTGTGTGACCTCACCTCTGGTGACTACTCACCTGATGCGAGCTTATGTCAGAGGTGAGTGTGGTAGTCAGTCAGTAGGTTCATACACCCATTCCTGACAAGGAGTAGTAACTTCTCTTGCTAGAAGAGACGTACAACACCTCTCTCAGTCTCGAGAAGGTCTTCTCTACTTACTCGTTCACTTTGATTGAGAAATTATCCAGCTGTATTGCATTATTCTCTCAGTCTCTTGAAAGTAGAGTATTTGTGAAACTCTCACCAAGTAAAATCTCTTCAGTGTTTAAAGAGATTTAATTTATTAAGCTTGGATCGTCTCTGGTTATAGAGACTATGTAACTTTATCAATTTCATATGTAAATACCCATTCAGTCAAAATGGAGGGACAGTGGACCCTCGACTAGCGGTGATTTCATATAGCGGTGAATTCGTGTAACGAGTACTTTTCTCGGTAAATATTTCCCTCATGTAGCGACCATTAACAGACCTGTCCGCCTGCCCGCGCTTGCGCGGTGAGGCACGCAGGACGCTAGTCTAGCTTTGTTTACCATTGAGAGAACATTACCCAGCGCGCTCTTTCAAACATTCACAATAATTTTGTTGTGTTTATTGCTGGTTCAGTGATTGTCACTGTGAAATAAGTCACCATGGGTCCAAAGAAGCTTCCTAGTGGCACCCCTGTGGTAAAAAGAGTGAGAAACACCATCGAACTAAAGAAGGAGATAATTGAAAAATATGAGTGGTATACGTGTGAGTGAGCTTGCCAGGATGTACAAGAAAAACACATCTACTATCACCACTATCCTGGCAAAGAGAAATGAAATCAAGGAATGTTGCAAAAGGGGTTGATATGTTAACGAAAAATAGATTGAAAACACTGGATGAGGTTGAGAAGTTGTTGGTGTTGTGGATCAATGAAAAACAGTTAGAAGGGTGATAGTATTTCCATGGTGATAATTTGTGAAAAGGCAAGGAAGTTGCACGCAGATCTTGTCAAGACAATGCCTGGAACCAGTGGTGAGGCGAGTGATTTTAAAGCCAGTAAAGGCTGGTTTCAAAAGTTTAAGAAACGTAGTGGCATACACAGTGTTGTGAGACATAGTGAGGCACCCAGCCAGCTCAGACAAACGTGCAGCTGAAAAGTTTGTGCAGGAATTCAAGGGGTTCGTAGACACTGAAAAATTTGAACACCAACAAGTGTTTAATTGTGATGAAACAGGCCTGTTTTGGAAGAAAGTGCCCAACAGGACCTTCATTACTCACGAGGAAAAGGCACTGCCAGGACACAAGCCTATGATAGACAGGCTAACTCTTATGCTTTGTGCCAATGCCAGTGGTAATTTTAAAGTGAAGCCTTTACTGGTGTATCATGCAGAAAATCCCAGAGCCTTCAAGAAACACAATGTTAACAGGAATAATTTGTGTGTGTATTGGAAGGCTAACACTAATGCATGGGTCACTAAGGACTTTTTCGTGGAATGGTTCACTGGTTCACCTCCTGGAAAAGAAATTGCCACTCAAGTGCCTCCTGGTACTGGACAATGCTCCTGCTCATCCTCACAACCTGGGAGACTATTTGTCTGAGGACTTCAATTTCATCACAGTGAAGTTCTTGCCTCCTAACACCACTCCTCTCATCCAGTCCATGGACCAGCAGGTCATTGCAAACTTCAAGAAACTGTACACCAAAGCAATGTTTCAAAGGTGCTTTGACGTAACCTCAGCCTCTGCATTGACCCTAAGAGAGTTCTGGAAAGATCACTTCAATATCGTGCATTGCATAGGCCTTACAGGTAAGGCTTGGGAGGGAGTGACTTCCATGACTTTGAACTCTGCTTGGAGACCACTGTGGCCAGATTGTGTTGAAAAGAGGGATTTTGAAGGATTTGAGGCTGGCCCTGACCCTGACGACCCTGTGCCTGTTGTGGACTCTATTGTGGCATTGGGGAACAGCCTGGGGTTGGAGTTGAGTAGTGAGGATGTGGAAGAGTTGGTGGAGGAGCACAGGGTAGACCTAACCACTGAAGAGCTGAGAGAGCTTCATCAGGAACAGCAACAGACGACATTTAAGGAAATTGATTCAGAGGAGGAGGCTGGAAAGGGTGAGGTAGTAACTTCTTCAGAGATTAAGGAAATTTGTTCTATGTGGACTAAGGTGCAGACATTTATTGAAAAACACCACCCTGCGCAAGCTGAAGCAAACCACATCTGCAACATGTTCAGTGACAGAATCTTGCCCCACTTCAGAAAAATGTTGAAGAGTCGCCAGAAACAGAGGACTCTGGACAGTTATTTTTCGAGGCAGGGATCCAGTGATTCAAGCTGGTCCTAGTGGCATTAAAAGAAAAGAAGGGAAGTAACCCCAGATAAGGACATGTTACCTGAAGTCTTTATGGATGGGGATTCCCCTTCCAAACACTAACACCCTTCCCCTGTCCTCCTCCTTATCTTCCAGATGAATGCAACTCTCTTCAATAAAGGTAAGTAAATGTTATTTATTAATCTGTTTTTTATTAATTAGTATTATGTAGTAGTATTTATAGTGTTATTAATGTTGTTTTGTGTATGTAGAACTATAATTAAAATGTATTTTTTTGTGAATATTTTTGGGTGAAACGGATTAATTGTATTTACATTATTTCTTATGGGAAATAAGGTTTCGAATTACGAGCAATGTGTGTTAACGACTAGCTCCTGGAACGGATTAAGATCGTTAATCGAGGGACCACTGTAATTGTAAGCGGTATATAAGTTATACGTCTGTTAAGTGTTACTTCTATAATATAAGTAAAGATACCATTTAAAATACCTTAATCACCCTTCATATAAATTCTTATTACGATTTTTCTATGAGTATACTCGATACTGAGCATCTCCTATACACAGACCAGATAATGTGTACTTCATAAATTTTAACCCTTTGGGGGTCGACAGGCCTTCTGAGGAAAGTGTTCCTGGGGTCGAAAAATATTCAGAAAAAAAAAAATTATTTTTTCTTATGAAATTATAGTTTTTTTTTCTGAATCTAAATAGCTAAACAAAAATTTTTTGCGATCAATACTTACGGAGATATGAAGGATTCAAGTTGACCCAAAATGATCCGGTGACAGCAACATCGGCGACTTCCGGTTGGCCGGTAATCGTTTTTTTTTTTTTTTTGAAGTTATTTTCTTATGAAATTTAATTTTTTTTTTTCAAATAACTTTTATGGACTGTGAGACCAATATAAGTGCTGTTTTTCAAATATTCACTCGCTATTTCTTATAAAATAATGCCACAAAGTTTGTTATCACTAGTTTGTTTACAAAACATATTTACAACAATGTACAATTATGTTTATAACTATTGTTCAATCATATATATACACATATTGAGTCACTGCAGATGTTTCTAGAAGTTCTGCAGCCTGTGGAAGTCTCTGAAACATGGTTCCATGCACAATGGTGTTTCACATTCCACACACATAAAACGAGTGTCTTTACGTTGCTGTGGGCGTCTTTTTGTATGTGCACAGACATAACACCTCTTCTGAGTCTTTTTCTTGCAAGCAGTAGCAGGCAGTTTTGTTAGGAAGTGTTCACCACCAAGCCTCAGACGAGAGGGTAGTTGTTGGTAATTTCGTGGGCAGTTTTCTATTGCAGGTGGTGTTTCTTGGTACTTGGTGATTATTTGCCTGATAACAGACAAACAAAATTTGCCATATGGTGGTTTGTTTCTGGTCTTCAACTTATAAACATTATAAGCATTGAGCATGGAAATGTCCAGAATGTGAAAAAAGAGTTTTATGTACCACTTATAACTCTTTCTAACACAATCAGCAAACCCAATCTGCATGTCACATTTGTCCACTGAATGCATATTGAGAGTGTAGTCCATCACAGCTGCAGGTTTTAGAATGGGTTCATCGGTCTCTCTATTCACCCTGCCACTGTCTGCCATTTCATTAGGGTGAACTGATGACAACAGTGTGACATCTCGTTTGTCATGCCACCGAAATGCCATGATATCATTGGCAGCAAACGCCTGCACCTCACCTCTACGAGTGCCTGCACTAAACCTAGGCATATGCTTACGATTTGCACGCACTGTACCGCACACATCTGTCAAGTTCACTCGCAAAAAATCACTGAGGGAGGGGCTTGTGTACCAGTTATCAGTATATAATATATGCCCCTTTCCAAGATATGGTTCCATCATTGTTCTAACCACATCACCAGAGATACCCAGTAACTTCCTGGTATCTTTCAATGTATTACTTCCAGTGTACACAATAATATCCAATACAAGACCACTGTAGCAATCACAAAGCACAAACAACTTTATACCAAAGCGTTTCCTCTTGCTTGGTATATACTGCTTGAACGACAGTCTACCTTTGAACAGAATCAGTGACTCGTCAATAACAAGCTTCCTGAAGGGATAAAAATACATATTGAACTTCTCTTTCAGATAAAGAAACACATTCCTAATCTTATATAACCTGTCGGATCTGTCAGGCCTGGTTTTGTCCGAAAAATGCAACATGCGTAGAAGTAGCACAAATCGATTCACTGGTATAATATCACTGAAAGCTGGTGTTGCAATCAATCTGTCTGTTGACCAATATGATTTGATACGGTGTTTATAAACATGCGGCATAAGCATTATTGTGGCAAAGAAAAGATACATCTCTGCCACAGTTGTCTCCTTCCACTGGTGTAGACGTGATTTTGGTGAAAGAATCGTGTTTGCCATTGTGTAATCGAAGTATCTGTTGCTTTCCCTGATAATAATGTCTATCAGGGGTTCGTCAAAGAATAACTGGAAACATTCCAGTTCAGTGGCATTGTTCCCAAGTGGACAAGATGGGCGTAATCCACTGTGACTTTCATCAAACTGATGGGGATTGGGAATAAAATTGTCAGCTTCCTGCCAATCCCAGGTGCAGTCTGCTGGTGGGTACTGGATATTTACAGGTGGTTGTGGGGGTTGTGGAAGTGGAGGTTGGTGGGTGGGTGAGGGTTGCCTTTGTTGTAACTTAGCTGAGTCAGCGGCGTGGGTGCCAGCATGGTCCACTGCTGGTGCCTCGCGTGCCGCACCACCACCACCACTACCAGTTGCATGCACATTTCTCATACCAATTGCAACGCTATCATCATCATTTTCACTATCACTTCCTGTTGTACGCCCACGGGATGTACTCCGAGATGTACTCCTTACCCTTGGAAGAGCATATAGCACGCTACCAGAGGGCATATACCGTCGTATATACTGACGCTTCACTGGTGAATATTCCTCTTCACTCGCGCTACTGGAACTATTTCGGGGTTCATAGTCACTATCAGTATCATCACCATTGCTCACATCTGAGTCTGGGACATTAGAAAATAGGAGTTTCCGCCTTCGTTCTGGTACAACTGGCCGTGAACAAGACGCCACAGCACCAGAGGTGGACGGCTGTGGGTCGTCTGGGTTTTCCTCACTTATACCGTTATTATGGTCACTATTTTCGGTCACAACCGCCTCAAAACTTTGAAAGTCACCTTCACTAAAACCCCCATCACTGTTAGAACTGTCACTGATGAATAAAAGTGTCCCAATTCGCCGAGGAGTAAGGTGTTTCTTGCTGCGAGGCATGGTGGAGAAGGTGTACTGAAATGGTGTTCCCACAATGCACCACTGGGTGCCCAATTTTTTTCCTACTGCGCAAACTGACCACGCAGACCCATTCTCTTATCCCTAGGCCTACCAGCTGTTTCCCGCTTAATTTGAAGCCGCTAGAATTTACGCGTACTAGTACGGCACCAACCCCTCCTCGTAAAACGTACTAGTACGGCACCAACCCCGAAAGGGTTAAGGATTATCGTAATAAGCATTAAGTGTGTAGCAATTAAGCGATAGAAAAAGAACGAAATGAAATAAACTCCTGACAGCATATGCCGCTCTGCCTATCTTTTCCAACGTCAACCTTCGCAGGCATTTCTTCTGCAAGGTATGTAAATGGTGTACGTACACCAGTTCATTTCTACATTATGGTTTTCTTATGAAAGAAGTGATCTAAAGGAGGAAAGAATGGAAAGATGTTTTCATAGCTGGAGCGAGAATGCTTGCGACCACTGTCCTACCACCGCCACCCATACGTAATGACATACATATTTTATTCATTCTAGAATGTATATGAATGTATATTATTTACAGTACAGTGGTCCCTCGACTATCGGTCATAATCCCTTCCAGGAGCTAGACCTTAACACGAATTACTCGAAACTCGAAACCTTATTTCCCATAAGCAATAATGTAAATACAATTAATCCATTCCAGACACCCAAAAATATTAAAAAATAATAAATTTAAATGATATTAATTATATTTCTACATACACAAAACAACATTATTAACACATAATAATAAATACATAATAAATAATAAATAACATAATAATAAATAACATTTACTTACCTTTATTGAAGAGAGTTGCTGGCATCTGGAAGATAGGGAGGAGGACAGGGGGAGGGGTTAGTGTTTGGAAGGGGAATCCCCCTCCATAAGGACTACCTGGAGTCTACCTGGAGAGAATTCCAGGGGTCAACGCCCCCGCGGCCCGGTCTGTGACCAGGCCTCATGTTGGACAAGAGCCTGATCAACCAGGCTGTTACTGCTGGCCGCACGCAGTCCAACGTACGAACCACAGCCTGGCTGGTCAGGTACCGACTTTAGGTGCCTGTCCAGTGCCTGCTTGAAAACAGCCAGGGGTTTGTTGGTAATCCCCCTGATGTTATGCTGGGAGGCAGTTGAACAATCTTGGGCCCCTGACACTTATTGTGTTGTCCCTCAACGTGCTAGTGGCACCCTGCTCTTCATTGGGGGATGTTACATCGCCTGCCGAGTCTTTTGCTTTCGTAGGGAGTGATTTTTGTGTGCAAGTTTGGTACTAAGCCCTCGAGAATTTTCCATGTGTATATAATAATATATCTCTCCCGCCTGCGTTCTAGAGAGTACAGGTTTAGGAACTTCAAGCGTTCCCAGTAGTTGAGGTGGTTTATCGCACTTATGCGTGCGGTGAAGGTTCTCTGCACATTTTCAAGGTCAGCAATTTCACCCGCCTTGAAAGGTGCAGTTAGTGTGCAGCAATATTCCAGCCTAGATAGAACAAGCGATCTGTAAAGTGTCAACATGGGCTTGGCATCCCTGGTTTTGAAGGTTCTCATTATCCATCCTGTCATTTTTCGAGCAGATGCAATTGCTACTTTGTTATGGTCCTTGAAGGTGAGATCCTCTGACATGATCACTCCCAGGTCTTTGACATTAGTTTTTCGCTCTATTGTGTGGTTGAAATTAGTTTTGTACTCCGATGAGATTTTAATTTCTTTACGTTTTCCGTATCTGAGAAATTGAAATTTCTCATCATTGAACTTCATATTGTTTTCTGCAGCCCATTTGAAGATTTGGTTTATGTCTGCTTGGAGTCTTGCAGTGTCTTCAACGGTGAACACTGTCATACAGATTCGGGTGTCATCTGCAACGGAAGACACAGCACTGTGGCTTATATCCCTGTCAATGTCTGATATGAGGATGAGGAATAGGATGGGAGCAAGTACTGTGCCTTGTGGAACAGAGCTTTTCACAGTAGCTGCCTCAGACTTTACTCTGTTGACTACTACTCTTTGTGTTCTACATGTTAGGAAATTATAGATCCATCTACCAACGTTTTCTGTTATTCCTTTATCACGCATTTTGTGTGCTATTACACTATGGTCACACTTGTCAAAGGCTTTTGCAAAATCTGTGTATATAACATCTGCATTCTGTTTATCTTCTAGAGCATCCAGGACCTTGTCGTAGTGGTCCAATAGTTGGGACAGACAGGAGCGGCCTGCTCTAAACCAATGCTGTCCTGGGTTGTGCAATTGATGGGTATCAAGATGGGTGGCAATCTTGCTTCTTAGAACCCTTTCAAAGATTTTTATGATATGGGACGTTAGCGCAATTGGTCTGTAGTTCTTTGCTACTGCTTTACTGCCCCCTTTGTGGAGCGGGGCTATGTCTGTTGTTTTTAGTAGCTGCGGGACGACCCCAGTGTCCATGCTCCCTCTCCATAGGATGTTAAAAGCATGTGAAAGGGGCTTCTTGCAGTTCTTGATGAACACGGAGTTCCATGAGTCTGGGCCTGGAGCGGAGTTCATGGGCATGTCATTTATTGCCTTTTCGAAGTCATTCGGCGTCGTTTTGATGTCAGAAAGGCATGCGTCTGTCAAGTTCTGTGGCACTCTCATAAAAAATTCATTTAGGTTTTCGATTTTCAGTCTGGTTAGTGGCTCGCTAAAAACTGAGTCATACTGGGATTTAAGTAACTCACTCATTTCCTTGCTGTCATCTGTGTAGAACCCATCCCGTTGAAGTAGGGGCCCAATACTGGTTGTTGTTCTCGACTTTGATTTTGCATAGGAAAAGAAATACTTAGGGTTTCTTTCAATTTCATTTATGGCTTTTAGTTCTTCCCTTGTCTCTTGATTCCTGTAAGATTCCTTTAGTTTTAATTCGATGTTTGTTACTTCTCTGACTAGTGTCTCCCTACATATTTCAGAGATATTGGCCTCCTGTAGCCGCTCCGTTATTCTTTGCCTTTGCCTGTATAGGGAGCGCCTCTCTCTTTCTAGTTTGCATCTTCTCCTCCTTTTCCTTAAGGGAATTTGCCTTGAGCAAACCTCAAGTACCACAGAGTTAATTTGTTCTAGACATAAGTTGGGATCCGTGGTGCTTAGGCAATCTTCCCAGTTTATATCATTTAGGACTTGGTTTACTTGGTCCCACTTTATGTTTTTGTTATTGAAGTTGAATTTGGAGAAAGCTCCCTCGCTTCTGATCACATTTTGTTGATCTGGGGCTCCCCGCATGCATGTCTGGACCTCTATTATGTTGTGATCTGAGTATATTGTTTTTGATATGATGACATTTCGTATCAGATCATCATTGTTGGTGAAGATGAGGTCCAGCGTATTCTTTAATCTTCTGGGCCTACTATTTGCTGGGTTTTAAGGGGAACTTGGTGCAGAGATTTAAAAGTTCTCAGTGTGAATTTTCATGTGAGCTGCCTCCCGGTGTTATTCTGCTACCACATTGTTTGCAATGTTCCTCCATTTTAGGTGCCTGAGGTTGAAATCCCCCAAATTGCAAGATGTTGGGGGCAGGAGCTGGGAAAATTTTCCAGACAGTTTTCAATTTTTAGAAG
>WNWK01050013.1:0-13002 GCA_009830355.1 Cherax destructor
GCCCATTGTAATCTGCTAGGCGAAAGTCAGGGACCATTACTGAATTATCCCTACTGTCATACATCCATTCAATGTTAAAGGTAATTGATTTGTGGTCGCTTGTGCCGAGTTCCTCTGTAATTTCTAAATTAATAACAAGGGTTTCCTTGTTTTCAAGAACCAAGTCAAGTACGTTATTTCCCTTGTAGGTTCTGTCACAAACTGCTTCAAAAACAATCCTGAACTACTTTTAAAAGTCGTTAGATTCTAAATTCCTGTCAAGAAATTCCAATCAATTTGACTAAAGTTAAAGTCCCATAGAAATACTACATTATCATGCCTTGTGGCCTTAACAATTTCCTCCCAAAGTAGTCTCCTTGTTCCCTATCTAAGTTTGGAGGACGGTATATCACGCCTAAAATCAATTTTTCACACCCTCTGAAAATTCTATCCAGACAGACTCTGTATGCATTATTTCAGACTTTATACCCACTTTTATGCAACAATTTAAATGATCACGAACATAGAGTGCCACACCACCCCCCTTCCCGATATTTCTGTCTACTTGGAACAATTTAAAACCCTGGATGTGACATTCGGCAGGCATGTCCCGATTTTTCATATTAAACC
Organism: Cherax destructor; assembly: GCA_009830355.1. Classification (NCBI taxonomy): domain Eukaryota; kingdom Metazoa; phylum Arthropoda; class Malacostraca; order Decapoda; family Parastacidae; genus Cherax; species Cherax destructor. The sequence goes on from WNWK01050013.1 coordinate 610, forward strand.
ACGTCTCAGTTATTGCAAAAACATCAATATTACCCGCACTAGCAACTAATCTCAACTCGTCCATCTTATTCCTAGCACTACGACTATTGGTGTAATATACATTTAAAGACCCTACTTTCACTTTACCCTTCCTGCTCATTTCTGTTTTTCCACTATACCTATTACTGTCCTTGTCACCTTGTGCCACTGACTTTCCAGTATCAACCTTATTCTGTCTATTACTAGTTCTCCTAGAACTCATAATATTAATACACTGGGATTTTACTGTTTTTTTCCCCAAAACCCATACCACTAACTTTTTCTAGTTTAAAGCCCTAACAGCTCCCTCCACTGCAGTTGCCAGTGCCCCCACCCCAGACCTGGATAAGTGAACCCCATCCCTGGCATATATGTCATTTCTACCATAGAAGAGGTCCCAGTTGTCAATGAATGCTACAGCATTTTATTTACAGTATTTGTCCAGCCAATTACGGTATTTGTCCTTGCATTTATCCACATTGAACTGCATCTGCCACTTTTCTGACCATAAATTAAGTTTGTCTAAAACCTCCTGAAGTTCCCTGACATCTATGTTTGAATCAATAATCCTACCTATCTTCGTGTCGTCGGCGAATTTGCTTATATAACTAGTAATTCCCTCGTCAAGGTCATTGATATATATTATAAACAACAACGGGCCTAAGATTGATGCCTGTGGAACGCCACTTGTTACAGATCTCCATTCGGATTTAACCCCATTTATGCACATTCTCTGCTTCCTATTGGTGAGCCATGACTCGATCCATGACAGCACTTTTCCCCAATGCCATGAGCTGCCACTTTCCTTAACAGTCTCTAGTGGGATACCCTATCAAGAGCCTTGCTAAAATATAAATAAACAATATAAAATTCCTTATCATGATCAACAGCCTCAAAAGCTTTACCGAAGAAAGTTAATAAATTAGTGAGGCAGGAACGGCCCCTCGTGAATCCATGCTGAGTATCATTAATCAAAGTATGTTTATCTAGATGGCTTCTTATAATATCAGCTATAATGGACTCTAGTAATTTACCTACAATTGAGGTCAGGTTTATTGGGCGGTAATTTGACGGTAATTTGTCGGTAGTGACTTGTCCCCTGCTTTAAAAATAGGAATTACATTAGCCATCTTCCACATATCAGACACTACACCTGTTTGAAGAGATAAGTTAAAAATGTTAGTTAATGGTTAACAGAGTTCCATTTTGCATTCCTTAAGAACCCTTGCAAAAAGTTCATCAGGACCCGGCATATAAATATAAATCCCAGTAATCTATTTGCCTTATTACGTACGCTTATGCATTCCTCTCTTGGTTTAAGGTTGTTGCAAGGGGTCACTCTGCTTCGCCTCTTCGACAACACGAACAAATCCAATGGACAGCTCAGCATAAAAACAATCTTTTCCCAAAGCTTCCCAAGAATTAGTCTCAGTACCTCATGTGTGACTTTCTAAATGGTCCAAGTCGGACCGAAACGTCGTCGTAAGCTCCTCTCTTTTATGGAAATAAATGTTTAACTTGAGTGGTGGACCTGACTTAACTCAGTGAAGACGTGTCTTGTGTACTCTCTGTGTACTGAACCATCTTTGCTCTGTGATGACTTTTCTACTGTGCTTCCTTTATTAGCTACCTGAGATTGGATGATGGCTTCCCTCGACTACGAGCAGCTATATCTCCAACTTAAGGCGGAATTAAAGGAAGCTAGAAGAGAGATTCAACGTTTGAAGGGTATATGCAAGGATTATCCCCGGAACAATGTCGCCGATGATCAGACCAACGAATGGATGCTAGTCGGATCTGAAGGGACGAAGCTGAAGTTGAAGAAGGTCCAGGAGACTGCTGTGAAAACCAACAACTCTTTTTCCTTGCTATCAGACGAATGTGAAGACATCCCAGCGAAGACCGTCGAGAACGTCATGCACACCGCCAGTCGAGGAAAGAACATTGTTTTAGTTGGGGACAGTCAGATTAAGTTTATGGATAGGGAATTTTGTCTTAAGGATAGGAATAGGAGGCAGAGGGTGTGTTATCCTGGGGCTGGGATGAAGGATATTGTTAGCTGTCTGGAAGACATCATGAGAGGTAATGGGAGCAATCCTATTATCTGTCTCAGTGCTGGAGGCAACGATGTTGGCAGACGTAAGAGTGAGGAGCTGATTAGCAGCTATAGGTCAGCAATAGACAGAATTAGGAAGAAGGGTGGGAACCCTGTCATATGTGGTATTTTGCCAAGGAGAGGAGTTGGAAATGAATGGTTGTCCAGGGCAATTGGTGTCAATTGCTGGCTGGACAAATACTGTAAGGAAAATACAGTAATATTCATTGACAACTGGGACCTCTTCTATGGCAGAAATGACATGTATGCCAGGGATAGGTTCACTTATCCAGGTCTGGGGTGGGGGCACTGGCAACTGCAGTGGAGGGAGCTGTTAGGGCTTTAAACTAGAAAAAGTTAGTGGTATGGGTTATGGGGGGAAACAGTGAAGTCTCAGTGTAGTAATGTTATAAATTCTAGGGGAACTAGTAATAGGCAGAATAAGGTGGGTATTGGAAAGCCAGTGGCACTAGGTGACAAGGACAGTAATAGGTATAGTGAAAAACAGAAATGAGCAGGAAGGGTAAAGAGAAAGGAGGGTCTTTAAATGTATATTACACCAATAGTCGTAGTGCTAGGAATAAGATGGACGAGTTGAGATTAGTTGCAAAAACGGGTAATATTGATGTTTTTGCAATAACTGAGACATGGTTTAATATGAAAAATCGGGACTTGCCTGCCGAATGTCACATTCAGGATTTTAAATTGTTCCAAATAGACAGAATTATTGGGAAGGGGAGTGGGGTTGCACTCTATGTCCGTGGTCATTTAAATTGTTGCATAAAAATGGGTATAAAGTCTGAAATAACACATACAGAGTCTGTCTGGATAGAATTTTCGGAGGGGTGTAAAAAATTGATTTTAGGCGTGATTTCCCGTCGTCCAAACTTAGATAGGGAACAAGGGAGACTACTTTGGGTGGAAATTGTTAAGGCCATGTTACGGCCCCTTATCTAACAATGGTTGTTAGGTAGTTACCTTACCGGCCGGCAGTCAAGGGGGTTACGTCATCAGACCTGATGTTTGACTGCCGGGCCGGCTTGACTGACAGTGTCCACCAGACTCTAGTAGAGAGTGTCCACCTGACTCTCCTAGAGGGTGTCAACTAGACTCTCACACTGGAGAGCATTAACCGGACTCTCCACATACACTATTGTAGAGTGTCCTTCCGACTCTCCCTACACCATTGGAGAGTGCTCACCGGACTCTCTTCCCTACACCTTGGAGAGTGTACAGACTCTTCCCTACACCTTGGAGAGTGTACAGACTCTTCCTTACACCTTGGAGAGTGTACACCAGACTCTCCAACTGGAGAGTGTAAACTCTCCCAGATACTCAACTGGAGTGTTCGACAGATAGACCTTGAGAGTGACTCTTCATGCTGGTGACGGCCTTAGACTCCAACTACTGGCTTATTCACCAGACTGTACCTGAGACAGTGTACCGAGACTGTTTTGTACCTGAGACTGTGTACCCGGAGTTGAGACTGTACCTGAAAGTGTCACTGAGTTGTGTCACTGGTGTAGTGTCACTGGTGTGTGTTCATTGATGTAGTGACAACTGGTGGCACGACACAAGTGGAATAGTCGTGTGATTTGGTGTTGGTGTCGGATGACGCGGTGTTAAGGTTTTTAGAGACGGAGTCATGACACAGGGGGCGTGCCATGTGGCACAGAGAGTGTCGTGTGACACGGAGAGAAGGCGTGTTGTGTAACACAGAGACAAGGGTGTCTGATGACACGGAAGAGAATGCGTGTCATAACTAGAGGTGTGGTGGTGTCCTGTGTGACACGACGATGGCAGCCACGTTTGACACTGCACTGAATTTTATGATTGTTTTTACTTGTGAATTTTTACTACGTTATAATTGTGTATAAAGAGATTATATATGTTTTTACACAGATTATATAGATTTATGATTTTATTCAGAGTACTATATGTTTTTATATTAATAATAATATAATAAATATTGAAAAGCTGATAGTTTACTCAGTATCCCAAACAGTCGTTTTATTACAAATGCTTCTTTATTTGTAATAGGCCACAAGACACGATAACGTAGTAATTCTAGGGGACTTTAACTTTAGTCAGATTAATTGGAATTTCTTGACAGGGAATTTAGAATCTAACGACTTTTTAGAAGTAGTTCGGGATTGCTTTTTGAAGCAGTTTGTGACAGAACCTACAAGGGGAAATAACCTACTTGACTTGGTTCTGGCAAGCAAGGAAACCCTTGTTAATAATTTAGAAATTACAGAGGAACTCGGCTCGAGCGACCACAAGTCAATTTTACCTTTAGCATTGAATGGATGTATGATAGTAGGGATAATTCAGTAACGGTCCTAGATTTTCGCTTAGCAGATTATAATGGACTTAGAGAACACTTATCAACTGTGGACTGGGGTGACGAAGAGAGGTATCAATATGACAGTTTTCTTAACACTATACAGGCTGCCCAAAGAACATTTATCCCGTATAAAGAAATTAGATCAAGTAGAAATGACCCAAAATGGATGAATAATAGGCTCAAGTATCTTTTAGGGCAGAAGAAAGGAATTTATAGTTGTAGTTGCTAGGGATTCAAAAACTAACCCAAAAAGTTTTCTCAGGTTTATAGAACAAAAGTTAGGGATAAGATAGGTCCCCTTAAAAATAACTCTGGGCATCTTACTGACAAGGAGAATGATATGTGCTCTATTTTTAATAATTATTTTCTCTCGGTTTTCACACAGGAAGACACTAATAATATCCCAGTAATTAATTTTTACAGAGGCCCAGAAGAAGATAAATTATGTAATATCACAGTCACTAGCGAAATGGATATGAAACAACTAGACCGACTGAAACAAAATAAATCGCTGGGTCCTGATGAGCTTTTTGCAAGGGTTCTTAAGGAATGCCAAATGGAACTCTGTGAACCATTATCTAACATTTTTAATTTATATCTTCAAACAGGTGTAGTGTCTGATATGTGGAAGATGGCTAATGTAATTCCTATTTTTAAAGCACGGGACAAGTCACTACCATCAAATTACCGCCCAATAAGCCTGACCTCAATTGTAGGCAAATTACTAGAGTCAATTATAGCTGATATTATTAGAAACCATCTAGATACCCATAATTTGATTAAAGATACTCAGCATGGATTCACGAGGGGCCGTTCCTGCCTATCTAATTTATTAACCTTCTTCAGTAAAGCTTTTTGAGGCTGTTGATCACGATAAAGAATTCGATATTGTTTATTTAGACTTTAGTAAGGCTTTTGATAGAGTACCGCACCAGAGACTGTTAAAGAAAGTGGCAGCTCATGGCATTGGGGGAAAAGTGCTGTTATGGATCTAGTCATGGCTCACCAGTAGGAAGCAGAGAGTGTGCATAAATGGGGGTTAAATCCGAATGGGGACTTGTAACAAGTGGTGTTCCACAGGGATCAGTCTTAGGCCCGTTGTTATTTATAATATATATCAATGACCTTGACGAGTGAATTACTAGTGATATGAGCAAATTCGCCGATGACACGAAGATAGGTAGGATAATTGATTCAAACATAGATGTCATAGAACTTCAGGAAGATTTAGACAAACTTAATTTGTGGTCAGAAAAGTGGTAGATGCAGTTCAATGTAGATAAATGCAAGGTTCTGAAGATCGGGAGTGTCCATAACCCAAGCACTTATAAGTTAAATAACGTAGAACTTAGCCATACAGATTGCGAGAAGGACTTGGGGGTGATGGTAAGCAGCAACCCTAAACCAAGACAGCAATGCCAAAGCGTACGTAATAAGGCAAATAGATTACTGGGATTTATATCAAGAAGTGTTAGCAACAGAAGTCCAGAGGTTGTATTACAGCTTTATACATCATTAGTAAGGCCTCACCTAGATTACGCAGCTCAGTTCTGGTCTCCATATTACAGAATGGACACAAATTCGTTAGAAAACATTCAGCGTAGAATGACTAAATTATTACATAGCATTAGAAATCTTCCTTACGAAGAAAGATTGAAGACCCTTAAATTACATTCACTTGTAAGACGTAGAATGAGGGGAGACTTGATCGAGGTATACAAGTGGAAAATGGGTATTAACAAAGGGGATATAAATAAGGTCTTGAGGGTATCTCTCCAAGAGAGAACCCGCAATAATGGATTCAAGTTAGATAAGTTTAGATTTAGAAAGGATATAGGAAAGTATTGGTTTGGAAATAGGTTAGTTGATGAGTGAAACAGTCTGCCTAGTAGGGTTGGAAATAAATGGTATAAAATACCGACACAATGGAAAAATAAACACATAAGCAGTATAATGGGATCCTTTATTGACAACGTTTCGCCCACTCAGTGGGCTTCATCTAGTCACAGACACCAAAGTACCTACTACACAAGCTATCGATCTCTTGCGCAGGAAAATTGACGACTTGCTTGATCTTCCTCTTCCAGCCAGCGATTTCATCGACCTTGTTGAACTATGTGTGGGCTTTACATGTTTATCTTTCGAAAATCAACTCTTTCAGCAAACTTTTGGACTACCCATGGGATCGCCACTTAGTGCCGTCCTTACGAACCTATATATGGAACATTTGGAAGCCGAGCGATTTTCCACTATTATTCCCTCTTCTGTCACCTGGCTTCGTTATGTTGACGACATTCTCATCATAACTCCCAGACGCTTCAACGTTCAAGCTCTCCAACACGAACTCAACCAGGTTGAGCCATCAATCCAGTTTACACTAGAAGAAGAAGTCGACAACACTCTTCCTTTCCTTGATGTTCTTCTCTGCAAAGCTGACCATGAACTTCGTTTTAAAGTCTATCGAAAACCTACCAACCAACACGATCTTCTCCACTTCTACTCTCACCACGACACTAAAACTAAACGTGGTGTAATTATAGGCTTTTTCCTGCGCGCACTCAGAATCTGCAGCAGTGAGTTCCTTGAAGAAGAATGCTCCCTCATTGAACAAGTTTTTCCAAACTTCACTATCCTCGTCACTTCATTAGAGACTGCAGACGACGGGCATTAAACATCTTCAACACACCCAGAGAAGACACTGCTGAGAAGAGATACATAGTCCTTCCCACCAACTCCATTTCCAAACAAGTTTCCAACATTTTTTCTAAGACCTCATTCCGAGTATCCACCTCCACATCCACCACCATCAAGGACATTACCAGTAACAGACAGGAAAAGCTTCAATCCACGGCAGGGGTATACATAATCCCTTGTAATGGCTGCAGCAAATTATACGTCAGCGAAACATCCAGAGACCTCCAAACACGCATTTCAGAACACCAGTACGCAGGCAGATCTGACGACTCAAGAAATGCCTGTGTTCAACACCGAAATTTACACAACCATTTAATCAACTACAGAAACGCAAGACTCATTGCCAGAGAAGACAACACGCAATACCGAAGAATCCTGGAATCATCACTTATCTGTATATCCAACAACTTCAACCAGAACAACGGCTTCTACAACATAGCTGAACCTATTGCCAAGAAACTTCTTCAACGCTATCCCACCTAGAACTCAAGAATGGTACATTGCAGGTTCTTTAAGTCACACAAAGTTTTTAACTATCACACTACTTTTAAGATTGTCACATGCAGCTTTCTCCACCTGACCCAGCATTCTCCACCTGATTATACCCTATATATATTCATGTTACTCATTTTCCAGGTAGATCTGTCTGTGACTCGATAAAGCCCACTGCGTGGGCGAAACGTTGTCAATAAAGGATCACATTATACTGCTTATGTGTTTATTTTGCCTAGTAGGGTTATTGAAGCAAGGACCTTGGGTAGTTTTAAATTTAGGTTGGATAAATTCATGAGTGAAAGGGGTTGGATTTGAGTGGGAATTGCACATGAGTAAATAATATTATCAAAGATTATTTCTTGGGTAGCAGTGAAAATTAGGTTGAACAAATATTCTGTTAGTGGGATGGTATGTGAAGGACTTGCCTAGTATGGGCCAACAGGCCTGCTGCAGTGTTCCTCCTTTCTTATGTTCTTATGTACTAATCAGTCCCTGTCCGTCTTGCTCATACATACGTCCAATCTCTTTTTTAAGCTACCCAAGGTCTTAGCTTCTATTACCCTGCTCGACAGATTGTTCCACACATCGACAACTCTGTTGATAAATCAGTACTTACCTACTTTCTGTCTAAATCTAAATTCATCTATTTTAAACCAGTTATTTCTGGTTCTCACTTGATTCTATATCTTCAGTGTTTTATTAATATCGCCTTAGTTTATGCCCATCATCCACTTATATAGTTCAGTGATATCTCCTCTCATTCTAAGTCTTTAAAGAGAGTGAAGGTTCTAGCTTCTCAGTCTATCTTCATATGGGAGATTGCTTATACAGTGGATCAACTTTATCATTCTTCTCTGTATGTTCTCCAATGAATTTACATCCATTCTGTTGTATGGCGACTAAAACTGAGCAGCATAATCTAAGTGAGACCTTACTAGTGATGTTCAAAGTTGTAAAATAACTTCTGGAACATTATGAATAATCCAGCAATAGCTTGGTAACAAACACACATTCTTGATCTTTGGAGTGTACATTAGTACAGTTGTGAACCATACCAAAGCTGTCACCAAATCCTTGTTATTTGATCTCACCCTAGAAAATAGCATTCTCATTTTGTGCACACCCTTAATTTTCTGAAGTCTTGTGCAATAGCCTGCTTCTCTATGTACATTTCATTGAGTTACCAGTGGAAGTGCAATCTTACCTGAAGTTCGTCCTCCACGAGAGACTCAGGAAGTGAATATTTGCAAGACACAAATAGTAGCCGTGACACTTTCTTGTATAGCCCAGCAACCTGTAATTAAGTTAACTAGAGTGCGTGTTGATGGATACAGGTGTATACTCCATGAAAAACTCCTCATCAGTATCACTTCAAACGATCATTGCAGTACCCTTCCTGTTAATTAATTTAGCAGTAATGAAAATGTTATTTATCTTGGAACGTAATTCTTCATTACCTTATATGTCATACCTTATACTTTTTATAAGATAAGATCAAATAAGATTTCCTCGGATTTTTAACCCCGGAAGGTTAGCCACCCAGGATAACCCAAGAAAGTCAGTGCGTCATCGAGGACTGTCTGTCTTATTTCCATTGGGGTCCTTAATCTTGTCCCCCAGGATGCGACCCACACCAGTCGACTAACAACCCAGGTACCTATTTGCTGCTAGGTGAACATGACAACAGGTGTAAGGAAACACGTCGAAATGTTTCCACCCGCCGGGAATCGAACCCGGGCCCTCCGTGTGTGAAGCGAGAGCTCTAGCCACCAGACCACCGGGCCACTAAAGTCAGTGCCGGATCAGCCGGGCTGTGGTTCGTACGTTGGACTACATGCGGCCAGCAGTAACAGCCTGGTTGATCAGGCTTTGATCCACCGAGAGGTCTGGTGGTGGAGTCTCCAGGTAGACTCCACCCTCCAGGTAGTAGGTTGGCATACAGCACCCAGGGAGGTACTACAGTACTGCCAACTGAGTGCGAAACGGAAATCTGTAATTGTTTTCACAATGGTAGGATTGCTGGTGTTTTTTCTTTCTGTCTCATAAACATGCAGGAAAAGAGGTACAACTTGCTACTTCTACTTACTCTTGGGTCACACTGCATGTACATGTATATGAATACGCATCCATCTGAGTTTTCCTCTATTTTCTTAATAGTTCCTTTTATCTCTATGTTGAAGTGAAAAAGAATATCCCCTCCGTAAACCATGCGTGTCGTAAGAGGTGACTAAAATGCCGGGAGCAAGGGGCTAGTAACCCCTTCTCCTGTATACATTACTAAATGTGAAAAGAAAAGCTTTATAAGGTTTTTTTCTTGTTCAAGTCGCCCTACCTCGATGGTAGACGACCAGCATGTTAAAATAAATATTTATAATGTAAACAAGGTAAGGTTGGGGGTGACAGAGAGAGGCTTTCTCCATAAAAAATATTTTTCAAAGAAAGTTTTTCATTACTTTTTAATAATTAAACATAAGGATTTTATTACCATTCACAAATTTATATAAAAAATCAAAAGATATCGTACAAACAATTATGAAAAATACATATTAGTATTCCCAGAAAGGAAAAAGTCAGTTTATCTGGAGAGAGTTCCGGGGGTCAACGCCCCCGTGGCCCGGTCTGTGACCAGGCCTCATGGTGTATCAGAGCCTGATCAACCAGGCTGTTACTACTGGCCACACTCAGTCCGACGTACGAACCACAGCCCGACTGGTCAGGTATCGACTTTAGGTGCCTGTCCAGTGCCTGCTTGAAGACAGCCAGGGGTCTATTGGTAATCCTCCTTATGTATGCTGGGAGGCAGTTGGACAGTCTTGGGCCCCTGACACTTATTGTGTTGTCTCTCAACGTGCTAGTGGCACCCCTGCTTTTCATTGTGGGATGTTGCATCGTCTGCTGAGTCTTTTGCTTTTGAGGAAGTGACTCTCGTGTGCAAGTGTGGTACTAATCCCTCTAGGATTTTCCAAGTGTATATAATAATGTATCTCTCGCGCCTGCGTTTTAGGGAGTACAGGTTTAGGAACTTCAAGCGTTCCCAGTAATTGAGGTGGTTTATCACAGTTATGTGTGCCATGAAGGTTCTCTGCACATTTTCTAGTTCAGCAATTTCACCCGCCTTGAAAGGTGCAGTTAGTGAGCAGCAATATTCCAGCCTAGATAGAACAATCGCAGATGCGATTGCTACAGTGTTATGGTCTTTGAAGGTGAGATCCTCTGACATGACCACTCCCAGGTCTTTGACATTAGTTTTTCGCTCTATTGTGTGGTTGGAATTTGTTTTGTACTCCGATGAAATTATAATTTCCTCACATTTTCCATATCTGAGTAATTGGAATTTCTCATCATTGAACTTCATATTGTTTTCTGCAGCCCATTTAAAGATTTGGTTGATGTCTGCTTGAAGTCTTGCAGTGTCTTCAATGGCGGACACTGTCATGCAGATTCGGGTGTCATCTGCAAAGGAAGACATGGCAGTGGCTTATATCCCTGTCAATGTCAGATATGAGGATGAGGAACAGGATGGGAGCGAGTACTGTGCCTTGTGGAACAGAGGTTTTTACCGTAGCCGCCTCAGACTTTACTCTGTTGACTACTACTCTTTGTGTTCTACTTGTTAGGAAATTATAGATCCATCTACCAACATTTCTTGTTATTCCTTTATCACGCATTTTGTGTGCTATTACACCATGGTCACACTTGTCAAAGGCTTTTGCAAAGTCTGTGTATATAACATCTGCATTCTGTTTGTCTTCTAGAGCATCCAGGACCTTGTCGTAGTGGTCGAGTAGTTGGGACAGACAGAAGCGGCCTGCTCTAAACCCATGCTGCCCTGGGTTGTGTAATTGATGGGTATCAAGATGGGTGGCGATCTTGCTTCTTAGAACCCTTTCAATGATTTTTATGATATGGGACGTTAGCGTCATTCGTCTGTAGTTCTTTGCTATTGCTTTACTGCCCCCTTTGTGGAGCGGGGCTATGTCTGTTGTTTTTAGTAGCTGCGGGACGACCCCAGTGTCCATGCTCCCTCTCCATAGGATGTTAAAAGCATGTGATAGGGGCTTCTTGCAGTTCTTGATGAACACAAAGTTCCATGAGTCTGGGCCTGGGGCGGAGTGCATGGGCATGTAAGTAAGTTTATTCAGGTATACACAAATGCATTTTTTTACATAGATTATCATACATAGCAGCATATGTGTAGAGAACCCAGGATAACCCAAAAAGTCAGAGTGACTTATTTCCATTGGGGTCCTTTTTATACCTTAATAGTATACATTGTAGGATATATATGTTATTATATTATAAAGGCTATATGTATACAAGGAATAAGGTAAAAAGAGTTATTTACATATACATGTGTGTTAACTAAAAAAATAAAAAATCATTCTCCTCTCTTTCTGTCGCTACATTCATTAGGTAGCTTTTGGTTCTCTTCTTGAACTGGCTCATGCTATGACATGTGCAGGCAGTCTGTTCCATTCCTTTATTGCTGTACAATAAAAGGTGTTTGAAGCCTGGCCACTGACTGTGGCTACTACAAAGTTGTGCTCTCTCCCCCTAGTACTATGACTGCTTTGGTTCCCAGCCTTGACAAAATTGGCAGCAAGATATTCTGGACACTGTTTGTGAGCAATTTTATAAACTTGATTTAATTTAAGTTGTTTTACTCTGTCTTCAATCTTCAGCATATCCAATTGTTGTAATTCATCCTGGCCTACATGCTCTCTTGGTCCCAGGTCCAGGATGA
>WNWK01050014.1:0-13002 GCA_009830355.1 Cherax destructor
TTTTAACTCATTATGCCAGTCAATGTTAATCATAGCTGTTATAAAGTTTTTACAGCGACTCATTGTGGTAGTCTGAAGGTAACTTTGTAATATCGGGGGCAATTCCAAGATTAGTTATGAAAGGTCGGATAGTGGTCTGTGGTGTTTCTGTGATGATGCCTGATTTTAGGGGCTATAGTATTAGTCCAGATGTGGTCTGTAATGGGTACTAGTCTCGGAAATTCTTGTAGGTTTTGATATTGTTGGTAAACAAGCAGTTGCTCATAGTGTTTTGAAATTCTGTTACTTGTGGGTCCTGGTCATGTAGGAGATTTATTTGAAGTCTCCTGTGAGCAGCAAATGGTCTTTGTTCATGTGTTCATAAAGTTACCCAGGTTACCTAGTTTTTCACTAAAATGGGGGTTTTTTGGCTGTGGTAATCTGTAGATGTTTATCACTGTGGGGGTTTTGCAGGTCTTTTGATTTAAATTTAGCTATAATATATTCTCCATGCTCATCCCTTATGCAAGAGTTATTGATACATTCAAGTTGATCTGAGTAATATATGCTATTCCACCCCCTCGCTGATCTGTCCTACAATTGTGAATGGCTGTGTAACCTGGGATGGCATAGACATCTGTAGTATCAGGCTTCAGCCAGGTCTCAGTGAGTGTGATGATTGACATATTGGTCTGGAGGGATTGGAGTAGTGCTGTGAGGTCATCATAATGTTTGCTCAAAGATCTAACATTGTAATTGAAGATAGTTATGTTATTGTTGGCTCTGAGTAATGTCTTTGCTTGATCTGCTGTTAATAGTTGCAGTTGCTGTTGGAATCATGTAAGTCATTTAATAATAGGTTGATATCAGGATCAATTCCTGTAATCATAAGATTTGATGTGATTCTATAACTAGACCTGAGAAGAATAGATAATACTAAACTTAATAATATGGTACTAGATTAAATTCTTAGGAACTATTTGATTATTACAAATTTTTAATAAGAGTTTGTAGAGATATAGGGTATTTGACAGAGTTCTTGGCACGTGAATTTGTACCTTAGTCAATTTATACAAATGCAATTAATTGATTATTATTATTATTATAATCAAATAGAAGCGCTAAACCACAGGGGTTATACAGCGCTGCAGGTTATTGTAGGATGCAGGGAGAGTGAGTTGTAAGAGGGAGATGGACGATTAGTAGGGTATGGAGTGCTAGATGACGGTGGGTAGTGCAGGGGAGGAGGGTAGCAAGAGATCGAGGTAGAAGGGACTGAGGGAGGTGCTAGAGGTATAATCTTCATAGTTTGTGTAGTAAGTCAGTTTCTGTCAAAAAGTCAACAAGAGAGTCAGGATTAAAGGAGGGTCCATCTGCAAGAAGGGAAGGTAAAGAAAGGGCCGCAGAGCGAAGACGTCGTTGAAGATAAATTCTGCGTGCTCGTTGATAGAGTGGGCAGTCCAACAGGATATGTCGAACAGACACTGGAACCTGACAATGCTCACAGAGGGGCGGGGAGCCTCCCATGAGATACATGTGAGTAAGGCAGTGTGGCCGTCCGAAGACGGGAGAGAGTAGTCTCCCAACCTCGACAGTGGTGACAAGAAGAAGGCCAGAAACCTATAACCGGTTTAATAGAATGAAGTTTGTTATTCAGCAGGTCAGACCAGCGTTGTTGCCAACGGGTGAAGGTGGGTAGCAATGACCGCAAAATAGTCCGTGAAAGGAACACCTCTTTTGAAACTGGAAGGTCATGTACTGCTGACCGCGCAGCAGTGTCTGCCTGTTCATTGCCCTGTACGTCAACATGACCAGGGACCCAACAAAAAACAATATCTTTATGCTTGCTAAAGATATGGCGTAACCAAAGGTGGATACGAAGAACTAGGGGGTGAGGTGTATCAATTTTACGGATAGCCTGTAAAGCACTAAGGAGTCTGAAACGACCCAAAGGTGACTCAGGCATAGATGCAATACGGATAAGTGCAACAAGAATGGCATACAATTCAGCCGTAAATATGCTAGCCGAGGGTAATAGATGCCCTCGTACAATGCTGTCCGGAAACACTGCTGCGAATCCGACGCCGTCAGATGACTTTGAACCATCGGTGTATACTGCGATAGCATGGGAATGAGAACAAGTGGTCTAGAAAGAAAGAGCGAGAAGCCGCCGTAGGTAGTTGGGCTTTCGCGCAGGTAGAGAATAGAACAGACACGGACAGCAGGAACTCCCAAGGGGTAGGGAAAGGAGATGTCACATGAACATATAGAGGTGGGAGCTGAAGGGAAGACACGAGTGAATGTAACGAAAGAAAGGGACGAAGTAAGCAGGGGCGACGAACAAATAAAGAGGCCACTAACATCTGTAACAATCCTATACATGGAAGGATTGCGGAGGTCATGGAGCGAACATAATAGCGAATGCAATGTGCATCTCGACGATCGGACAAGGATGGAATGTTCGCTTCTACATAGAGGCTCTCAACCAAGGAAGAACGAAAAGCACCAAGGCATAAGCGTAATCCCTGGTGATGGATGGGATTAAGGCTGGAAAGAGTGGCAGGGAGAAGCTGCCGAATATATCTGGTCACCATAATCGAGGTTTCGATAAAATTAGGGCCGAATGTAGGCGAAGGAGAGTTCTCGATCAGCCCCCATGAAAGATGTGCGAGGGTTTTAAGGAGGTTCAGCCGGCTATGACAAGTCGCCTTCAGAGGTAATGTGAGGTTTCCAGGACAATCTGCGGTCAAACAGGAGGCCGAGAAACCTGACTGTATCACGTTCTGGGATACGTGAGCCGTATAGGTACAATGGATGATCAGAGACCACTGAACGTCTAGTGAACGTAATTTGATGAGTTTTGCCACTAGAAAATTTAAACCCGTGAGTGGTGGCCCAATCAGAAACCTGGTTGATGGCATGCTGGAAAGAAACTGCAATGAGGTGACAGTCAGCACCTGCACAAGCTATAGCAAAGTCGTCCACATAGAGCGATGACCAAATATTGGATGGGAGAACAGATGCCAGATTATTTAAAGCAAGCAGAAAGTGTGTTGTGCTCAGAACACATCCCTGGGGGACACCTTCAGCTTGGACAAATTCCGGGGAGAGTTCATTACTAACCCGGACCCGGAAATGTCTGTCAGTTAAGAAGGCCTTAAGAAAGAATGGTAGGTTGCCTCGGAGGCCTAGAGGAGTGGGCCTGGGCCAAGATATTATATCTCAAGTTGTGTCATAAGCCTTCTCAAGGTCGAAAAAGATAGCGATAACGAATGGTTATTCGCAAAACGTCTGAATATCGTATCCAAGCGCAGCAAGGGTCAATGGCAGAACGCCTTACGGAACCATATTGACTAGGGAAGACTATTGTGAGTCTCTAAATACCACATCAAACGTCTATTAACTAGACGTTCCATCACCTTGCAAATTGCACTGGTAAGAGCGATGGGACGGTAGTGAGAGGAATCACGTCCCGTAGTACCTGGTTTTCGAAAAGGGAGAACAATAGCAGACTTCCACAGCTGGGGAAGAACTCCTTGCGACCATATGAGATTAAAGAGTCGTAAGAGAACAGTAAGAGCAGACTGATTTAAATGCTACCTGAAGAACAGGAGCCGGGTCAGGGGAGAATTTACCACTCAATTTCCGCACTTTCTTCCAGACTGCACTCATCGAGGAAGCCGAAGTGACAGTAGAAACGTAATCTCGCCAGCAAGTGCGTTTAGCATCACGTATGACACGGCGAGCAATAGCTCTCTTCTGCTTAAAATCAAGGAGTCTCTCTGTGGTTCTGTTATACCGATACCTGCCCCATGCAGCGCGTTTCAAACGCACTGCCCGAGCACAAGTAGGAGACCACCAAGGCATGCACTTCTGAGGATGCTTGCCCGAGGTTTGAGGAATAGAATGTGAAGCCGCTGTGAAGATGGAGGACGAAAAGAGATGTAAAACCTCATCAATTGAGGACGAGGTAGGAACCTCATGAAAGGCAGTAAGATGTGTAAGGTCCCATTTCGCCCGGTCAAATTGCCAGCGTGGGCTAGAGGAGGTGGAGAAAACAGAGGGGACTTTAGGATAATTGGAAATGATCGCTGTCATGTAAGTCCGGGAGGACAGACCAGGTGAAGTCAAGGACAATTGATGAAGAGCAGATGGAAAGATCGATGCAGGAGAAAGAATGAGTTCGGGATCAAAATGGGTAGGAGTACCCGTTTTAAAACATGGAGGAAGAGAAGCAAGAAATGCCTCCAACTGAATGCCACGGAGTCACAGTGCGACCCTCTCCAGAGAAAGTGGTGCGCGTTAAAATCGCCAAGTAATAGAAGGGGTGGCGGTAAGGAAGAAACCAGAAAATCAACATCTGGGATAGACAATGCCCCGAAGGGGAGATATAAAGAACAGAGTGTATACCACTTATTCAAGTGGATACGGGCTGCTGTGTAATGTAAGGAAGAAGGGACATAGAGCTGACGGTATGGAACACCAGTGCGTATAAGGAGAGCACTTTCGTTAAAGGTTCCATTGGAAAGAGGATCCGATGAATATAACAAATTATAGCCTGAAAAGGGCCTGATAACAGTGGATTGTAGTTTGGGTTCTTGCAAACAGACCCCAATAGGGAAAACTGGGAGAGCAACACCTGAAGCTCACCCTGTTACCCCTGAGGCCTCGGATATTCCACTGCAAATAAGCTATGATTTATGGAGAAAAAGATAGAAGTGGTAGTGAGAGGAAGCTATGGACTAGGGTTAGAAAAGTCCACGTGTGGAGGCAGCGGAAGACCTGTAATCAGAGAGGGAGGAGGACGTTGTGAAGGAAGGGGGTTGAGACGAAAGAAAAGATTAGGAACCTCAGATGGAGTAGTGTCCATCATCGGCCCAGTCTCTGAAATATATTCTGCAATAGCTTCCAGTGTTTCGGAAGTCAAAGATGCAGAATGGGAGACTACATTAGAAATGGAAGAAACTATCGGGGAGTCAATAGACTGTACTAAAGTAGAGGACGAGGAGGTAGAAGAGGGAACTGTCGTAGGGACTTGGGAGGGGACAGGGGATGAAGGTAGAGTATGAGGAGGAGGATGAACCTCCACACACGTTACAGAACTATTCGGAAGCGAAGAACCTGGCAATAGGGATTTTTTGCTGGGCTTATAAGAGGGGGGGGGCTGAGGTTTAGGTGTAGGACGAGGACGTGTAGGTTCAGAACTGTGCGAGGGAATAGAGGAAGGAGTGTGGATAGTATGGGAAGCCGAGGTAGGGACCTCGGAGCCAAGAACATCAAAAGGATTCGAGACAGGGGTGACGGAGGATGAGGCAACCACAGAGGAAGCCGTGGAAGTTGGGACCCCAGAAGCGGGGCGACGTTTAGCAATGCGAGAATAAGAAATACGGGGAAGTTTCCCTTGAAGGCGAAGATGAGAGACAGCCATAGCATAGGAGAAGCCTTCCGCCTCTTTGAGACAACGGGTTTCCGCTCATTCAGGTAAACCTGACAACGGCGAGAATATGAAGGATGTGCCTCATGACAGTTAAGGCAAGAGGGAGGTAGAGTACAAGAAGAACTGGCATGGTCGTCAGCACCACAGACTGGGCATTCGGCCATGGACCTGCAATATTTTGCTGGATGACCAAAACGCCAGCAGTTTCTACACTGCTGCGGTGTAGGGGTCACCTTTCGAACTTGTAAACGTTGACCTGCAATGTAGACCGAAGGTGGCAGTTCTCGGCAGTCAAACGTTAAACGAGCTATATTGCAAGGATAACGTCTTCGCTTATTGGCTGGGAGGACAAAAGTGTCAACTTTAAGGATAGGGAGTTCTTGGAGCTCAAGCTGCTCGAAAATGTCATCACCACATGTCTGGAAATTCCGTTGGACAATGGTGTGGGGCAAAATGACAGAACCACAACAAGAATTGAGGGAATGGTGCTTGTCAATAGTAACAGGTGTATTGTCAATGGTCGTAAGAAGAGAAAGATCACGAGCTTGGCCAGCATTCTGGACCGTGATGATGCGAGTGCCGCTCTTGAGAGCGTGAAATGAGATGTTTTGACCAACATGGCGTAGCAGAGCCTTACCAATACTATGGTCTGAAAGATAGGTATTAGGAGAAGTTGGACGAAGAGTAAAAAACTTTGTCCATTGAGTAGTTTGAAACAGAGAGTTTATTGGGAGTGCGTGACGAGCTGGTCGTTTCTGCGATGAACGAGAAGGGAGTGTCGAATCATCATGTGTGGGTCTTGGTCGTTTTTGTGTGGGACCGGGGGTGGTCCGATGGGAGACGGGCGAGCGATTCGAAAATTGCCGCACCGTCGAGGGTGAAGCCGGAATCAAGGTCAGAGAAGAGCGAAGGTCAGACGTATCGAAAGGGCCAGTCGGGACCCTGGTACCTGAAGCAGGTGACGAACCAGCACCAGCAAGAGGTACAGGGGCATGAGAGGTGTCCAAAGAGTCATCCGTTAACGAGGCAGGGTCAGTACTGGGTGCGGTATCAGGAAGGGGCCCGGGGGTAGTGGGTTCATGGATTGGGTTAGCCATGGTTAGGTTACTTCTTTCTTTTTATTTTTAAGAAAAAAAGAAAGAAGAAAGAAAAATAAAAAAAAAAAGAATAAAAAAGGGGAACGTGGAGGAATAGGTCCTAGGAGGAATGAAAGGGAGCGCAAATCCCCTCCGTGCCCAAGAGAACCTCAACACTGCAAGTAGTGCAGATGCTGCATGGAACCCGTGCCATACCCTACCCTTCACGCCAGTAAACCAGCAATCCGGGATAGCACCTCACATCCACCGAGCCATCTCGGCGGACAAAAGAGGGCGGCCGGATATCCGCCAAAAGCATACCGCCTTCGGCCACCACCCCGGAATCCGAAAGGTGGCCTCCAGAGATACACCCGTCGCCCGAAAGATACCCAAAGCCACCCCCCGGGTGACCGGAGAGGGATCGGGACATCCCCAGGCGATCCAGATTCCACGGCAAACTACACCACCGCCAAGGACCTCAACGGAATGGGATGGACTACGATACCCTTCCCCCTACCTAGGAACTAGAATGCCTGAGGAGAGAAGCTCCCAGGGCAAAACTGGGAAGGAAATAAGGGAGGGATGAGGAGGAGGAAAGGGAAAAGGGAGGATGGGGAAGATGGGAAAAGGGAGGGGGGATTGGGGGGTAATTAGGTTCGGTCTGAGGAAGAAGACCAAGAGGTCCAATTCCTCAGACCGATAGCCTCTTTACCACGACAAGGAGCCCCCCTTAAAGAGGTGCAATTAATTGAACTATGGTAGTTTACTAAAGCTGGGAATAAAGGAGCTAGGAAAATGATAGCAAACAATGAAAGTAAAGTAAATTAGTACCAGAGTTAGCACCTTAATTATTATAATAAAAATTAATATAAGAACTGTGGCAGTTAAATTTTTTTTTAAATAAAAACTAGGGAATATAATAGTAAACAATGAGGGTTAACACTTTAGGGAATATAATAGTAAACAAAAAGAGTAAAACATTACGTATAAACTGTAATAAAGGGGAATAGCGAGAGGAGATGAATCGCTATTCCCGATCAACCGCATGTTAATTAAACGACCGGTCCCGTGGGCGTAAGAGAGTTCAAGGAAGTTAATCTTCCTTGACTCAGCGGGACAACCATCAACATCATCGTCTTGCCGGAAGTATAATTTCTACCGAGCAGGACCACGAGATCCGTCGAAGAATAGCGACAAGAATGCTGTTTCTTCCACACTGTAAGTACTCTTATTATCTTAGCAACCGTCTGGCCAGTAGGTATGTTGGGATAATGTAGGTCTGCAGTGGGAATGATGAGGATCTCCAGTGAACACCCAAGACGCAGATAAAGGGTGAGTGAATATTAATTAATTGTGCTCTCTCCTCTTTCTCCCCAGTCAGTCAGATATTAACCCATACAGTCCACTAAAATTAACAATACCGTAACTATTGGTGTTACCCATTCTTAATAAACTGGTCAAGGATAGATGTGGATTTAGAGTGAGAATATCGAAGGGACCCCTTGGATGCGACAAGGAGTGGGTCAAGTTTTCTCACACACCTCAACGGGGGTAACCGCGGTAAAATTATACTAGTCGGTCATCTCCCCCGGAGATTATTTTGTTGTAAGTGGCGGTGAAGCCCAGACAGGTAATCTCTTAATTCCCCACATATCCTGTTGTGACACCACTTGCCATAATGATGAATATGGAGAATATATTTTTGCTAATTTTACTGCACAATATCTTAAGGGGCGCCTATTAGAAAAACACTCAACTTTTTTATTTGTTTACCGATTGCGCTCATTGTTTTTACTGAAACCTGGCTTAAGCAGGATACAATAGATATCTACTCGCTACCAGGATACACAGCAATACACAACTGCAGACCACATCCTGTTGTGACACCACTTGCTATAGTGATGAATATGGAGAATATATTTTTGCTAATTTTACTGCACAAAACCTTAAGACTCCCATAACAATCGGGGCCATTTACCGGATGCCTCATACAAACATCCCAAATTTTAGTGATCAACTAAAAACGTTAATAACAAACAACCAAATTAATTTTAATTTTATTTTAATTTAATTTAATTTTATATTATTATTATTATTATTATTATTATTATTATTATTATTATTATTATTATTATTATTATTAATATTATTATTACTTTTGTTATTATTATTTTTTTTTTATTTATTATTATTATTATTATTATTATTATTATTATTGTTATTATTATTATTAATATTATTATTATAATAATAATTATTATTATTGTTATTATTATTATTTTTATTATTATTAATAATATAATTATTATTATTATTATTATTATTATTATTATTATTATTATTATTATTATTATTATTATTATTATTATTATTATTATTATTATTATTATTATTATCCTGATTCACAGCTGGAGTCGCCAGTTAAAACTTCCTCCGAAACTCTTCTTAAATTAAACTTTATTAATTAAATCCCCTGTACTTGTGTTGAAGGCATACACTAGCAGGTTAAAAATAGCAATAGTGTATAGAGGAGTGAGGTATATTATAAGTAATGTATATAATAGATGATAGACGTTGAATATAATATTTGTATAATTAAGTGTAGATGTTGGAACACAGTGAGACCAACGCCACACTTGTAAACACTGACGAGTCTCCTTAATCTCTCATATTTGTGGCTCTCACCCGTCTACCCCTGCGGGTTTACCACCGCTGGTGATACATATCCATCAAGGTGGATCACCCTAACGGATCTTGATCCAAGGAACTACAGTTATCACCCTTTATTTTACATCTAAACTTCCCAGTGATACATATGTGAGTTTAATACATATATTCAGTGACATATATTGTGTGATACATATATTCTGAGTGTGATACATATATTCTGAGTGTTATACATATATTCTGAGTGTGATGCATATATTCTGAGTGATACATATATTCTGAGTGTGATACATATATTCTGAGTGATACATATATTGAGTGTGATACATATATTCTGAGTGTGATACATATATTCTGAGTGTGATACATATATTCTGAGTGTGATACATATATTCTGAGTGTGATACATATATTCTGAGTGTGATATATATATATTCTGAGTGTGATACATATATTCTGAGTGTGATATATATATTCTGAGTGTGATATATATATTCTGAGTGTGATACATATATTCTGAGTGTGATACATATATTCTGAGTGATACATATATTGAGTGTGATACATATATTCTGAGTGTGATACATATATTCTGAGTGTGATACATATATTCTGAGTGTGATATATATATTCTGAGTGTGATACATATATTCTGAGTGATACATATATTGAGTGTGATACATATATTCTGAGTGTGATACATATATTCTGAGTGTGATACATATATTCTGAGTGTGATACATATATTCTGAGTGTGATACATATATTCTGAGTGTGATACATATATTCTGAGTGTGATACATATATTCTGAGTGTGATACATATATTCTGAGTGTGATACATATATTCTGAGTGTGATACATATATTCTGAGTGTGATACATATATTTTCTGAGTGTGATACATATATTCTGAGTGTGATACATATATTCTGAGTGTGATACATATATTCTGAGTGTGATACATATATTCTGAGTGTGATACATATATTCTGAGTGTGATACATATATTATGAGTGTGATACATATATTCTGAGTGTGATACATATATTCTGAGTGTGATACATATATTCTGAGTGTGATACATATATTCTGAGTGTGATACATATATTCTGAGTGTGATACATATACTATTCTGAGCGTGATACATATATTCTGAATGATACATATATTCTGAGTGTGATACATATATTTGAGTGTGATACACATATTCAGAGTGTGATACACATGTTCAGAGTGTGATACACATGTTCAGAGTGTGATACACATATTCAGTGTGATACACATGTTCAGAGTGTGATACACATGTTCAGAGTGTGATACACATGTTCAGAGTGTGATACACATGTTCAGAGTGTGATACACATGTTCAGAGTGTGATACACATGTTCAGAGTGTGATACACATGTTCAGAGTGTGATACACATGTTCAGAGTGTGATACACATGTTCAGAGTGTGATACATGTTCAGAGTGTGATACACATGTTCAGAGTGTGATACACATGTTCAGAGTGTGATACACATGTTCAGAGTGTGATACACATGTTCAGAGTGTGATACACATGTTCAGAGTGTGATACACATGTTCAGAGTGTGATACACATGTTCAGAGTGATACACATGTTCAGAGTGTGATGCACATGTTCAGAGTGTGATACACATGTACAGAGTGTGATACACATGTTCAGTGTGATACACATGTTCAGAGTGTGATACACGTGTGTTGTGGGGTTTTTGCGTAGATTGGGAATATATAAAAGATGAGCTTGATGGTAGCGTATATTGGAGGCGTTAACTTTATTGGAGCCTAGAGAGTTGCAGGCCTATGCCCGTCTTCTCTGCCTATCAGGATGGAACTAACTCACTGGGGAGCGGGCACTCCTCGCGTTCAAAAGAGGGAGGCCTATGATTGGCTACGAAAGATCACATGGTGATCACGTGGACAGCTATGGTATAGCTGTTAGAAATACGAACTGTACAGCTCGGTCATGTTACGTATGTTGTCTCGACATACATCTATACAAACTAAGGACAACAGGCGTACGACTCTCAGCTGATTCTATACAATGTCAAAGTATACAACAGTTGAGCATCATACGTCACATGGATATTATCATGACGGAAACAATCTACATTATTATATGATATACAGTGGACCCTCAGTTAACGAAATTAATCTGTTCCAGGAGCTATTACTTAATCTGAATCTTTCGTAATCCGAATCCTTATTTCCCATAAGAAATAATGTAAATACAATTAATCCGTTCCACAAAAAAATATTCACATCATATATACATCAATGATCTTCCCAATGTATCACAACACCTGAAACCAATACTCTTTGCTGACGACACAACTTATGTCATCTCCCACACAAACCTTGCCACGCTTAATACAATTGTTAACGACGAATTAATTAAAATATCAACATGGATGACAGCCAATAAACTTACACTCAACACTGATAAGACCTTCTATATTATGTTTGGCAACAGAGCAGATGATCCACAATTAAACATTAATATCAACACTACACCTATTGCTAAACATAATGAGGGCAAGTTCTTGGGCCTCCACCTTGACAGCAGCCTGAAATTCAGCACCCATATCCAACACATAACAAAGAAAGTGTCCAAAACTGTGGGGATCCTCTCTAAGATACGGTATTATGTTCCACAATCAGCCCTACTCACACTATACTACTCACTCATCTATCCCTACCTCACATATGCCATTTGTGCATGGGGATCAACAGCAATTACCCACCTAAAGCCAATAATAACCCAACAGAAAGCCGCAGTAAGAATTATCACGCAATCCAACGCTAGGCAACACACCCCCCCACTCTTCAAAGACCTAAACCTACTCACTGTTCAGAACATCCATACTTACTACTCTGCTATCTACATTTATAGAACCATTAATTCCAACTTTAACCCTGAGCTAAAACACTTTCTTGACAGTTGCGACAGGACCCATAGACATAATACCAGACATAAACATCTCTTTGACATTCCCCGTGTCCGACTAAATCTATACAAAAATTCAATGCGCATAAAAGGGCCTAAAATCTGGAACTCCCTGCCTGAAAACTCTAGAACTGCAGACACAACCTCCATTTTCAAAAGCACCGTTAAAAAACATCTTATCTCACTTACGCACCCAACCGATAGCTAACCACATGAAAACTACTTTCTCTTACTTTCTCTTGCACATATCCACAGCAAAATACACTTATTGATATCTGTGATTCCCCTTAATTTGCACAGAACTTACCAAAATTCTAATACAACTGTTGCTTCATAATTCTTAAGCTAGACATAAGTTTGCCTAAACACTCCAATATAGAAACTGTAATATGCCAATACATCACCTTTACCATTAATATATAAACTAATTGTTAAATTCTTAAATGTTTAAATTCCAGTACCTCAATTTTGTAAACCTAGTTAATCACTACAATTACCTAACCTTACTATCTGTATAATCATTGTGTCACTATAGAGTAAGACCTATCATAAGACTGCCTGAAAAGCCTAGGCATACCTAGGCATATTATTGGCCATCTTGTAATATCTACTTCATAAAATGCATAATTATAAGTACACCCACCTTGTATATTACCAGAAATAAATTGAATTTGAATTTGAATTTGAACATTTACTTACCTTTATTGAAGAGACTTGCAGGCATCTGGAAGATATGGATGATGACTGGGGCAGGGTGTTAGTGGTTGGAAGGGGAATCCCCCTCCAAAAGGACTTCAGGTAACAAGTCCCTCTCTGGGGTTACTTCCCTTCTTGGTCTTTTAATCCCACTAGGACCAGCTTGAGTCACTAGACCC
>WNWK01050015.1:0-13001 GCA_009830355.1 Cherax destructor
CTGAAGACTCAGATGAGTCAAAGGGATGTTAGGAAGCATTTCTTCAGCCACAGAGTAGTCAGGAAGTGGAATAGTCTAGAGAAAGACATAGTGGAGGCAGGAACCATACATAGTTTTAAGACGAGGTATGATAAAGCTCATGGAGCAGGGAGAGCAGAGACCCAGTAGCGGACAGCGAAGAGGCGGGGCCAGGAGCTGAGTCTCGACCCCTGCAACCACAATTAGGTGAGTACACTAACTAACTAACTAATACACACACACACATACACACACACACGCCCCGATGGCATGGTGGCTAGCGCTCTTGCTTCACGCACGGAGGGCCCGGGTTCAATTCCCGGCGGGGCCGAAACATTTCGAAGTGTTTTGTTACACACACACACACACACACATACATACAACAGGCCTAGTGTCTAATCGACATGTGCCTAGGACAAAATGGTAACTAACACACATACACACACACACACAGACTCATACACCACACACACACACACAGACTCATACACCACACACACACACACACACACACACACACACACACACACACACACACACACAGAAGCTGAAGACTCAGATGAGTCAAAGGGATGTCAGGAAACATTTCTTCAGCCACAGAGTAGTCAGGAAGTGGAATGGACTAGAGAAAGATATAGTGGAGGCAGGAACCATACATAGTTTTAAGACAAGGTATGATAAAGCTCATGGAGCAGGGAGAGCAGAGACCCAGTAGCAGACAGCGAAGAGGCGGGGCCAGGAGCTGAGTCTCGACCCCTGCAACCACAATTAGGTGAGTACAATTAGGTGAGTACAGAGTACAGGCTAGGCGGACAAAGGCTACAAACCTCGGAAAAGGAGAAAGACCTTGGGGTGAGTATAAGGCCAAGCATGTCTCCGGAGGCACACATCAACCAGATAACTGCGGCAGCATATGGGCGACTGGCAAACCTAAGATTAGCGTTCCGTTACCTTAACAAGGACTCGTTTAAGACACTGTACACCGTGTACGTCAGGCCCATACTAGAATATGCAGCACCAGTCTGGAACCCACACCTGGTCAAGCACATAAAGAAACTAGAGAAGGTACAAAGGTTTGCGACAAGGTTAGTTCCACAACTCAGGGGTCTGTCCTATGAAGAAAGGCTGAGGGAAATAGGACTAACAACACTGGAGGAAAGAAGGGTCAGAGGAGACATGATAACGACATACAAAATACTGCGGGGAATCGACAAGGTAGACAGTGACAGGATGTTCCAGAGAGGGAACACAGAAACAAGGGGACACAACTGGAAGCTGAAGACTCAGATGAGTCAAAGGGATGTTAGGAAGCATTTCTTCAGCCACAGAGTAGTCAGGAAGTGGAATAGTCTAGAGAAAGACATAGTGGAGGCAGGAACCATACACAGTTTTAAGACGAGGTATGATAAAGCTCATGGAGCAGGGAGAGCAGATACCCAGTAGCGGGCAGTGAAGAGGCGGGGCCAGGAGCTGAGTCTCGACCCCTGCAACCACAATTAGGTGAGTACAATTAGGTGAGTACACACACACAAACTCTACACAAAAGCAGTGTTTGAAAAGTGCTTTGAAGTGACCTCGGACACTCAATTGACCCTTAGAGAGTTCTGGAAGAATCACTTCAATATCTACAACTGCATAGGCCTTATAGGTAAGGCTTGGGAGGGAGTGACTTTCAGGACTTTGAACTCTGCTTGGAGACCATTGTGGCTGGATTGTGTCCAACAGAGGGATTTTGAAGGGTTTGAGGCTGACCCTGACCCTGCCAACCCTGTGTCTGTTCTGGAAGGTATTGTGGCATTGGGCAAGTCCCTGGGGTTGGAGGTGAGTGACGAGGATGTGGAAGAGTTGGTGCAGGACCACAGGGAAGAACTAACCACTGAAGAGCTGCAAGACCTTCAACTGGAACAGCAACAGACTGCAACTGAGGAAATTGCTGCAGAAAAGGAGAAGGAGGTGCCTTCTTCAGTGATTAAGGACATGTGTACAAAGTGGTATGAGTTACAAAGTTTTGTTGAAAAATACCATCCTGACCAAGCTGAAACAAGCCATATCTGCAATATGTTTAGTGACAAAACCTTGTTCCACTTCAGGGAAATCTTGAGAGGCACCAGAAACAGCACTCTGGACAGTTATTTTTCTAGACAAGGGTCTAGTGACTCAAGTTGGTCCTAGTGGCATTAAAAGAAAAAGAAGGGAAGTAACCCCAGATAAGGATTTGTTACCTGAAGTCTTTATGGAGTGGGATTCCCCTTCCAAACACTAACTCCTGCAAGTACAAGCTGAAACCGCGAAACCGCAAACTGCTTATTAAACCAGCCTTGTTTCATTGGATCTGTAAACCCACTTACTTGGATAACTGTGGTAATTCTAGAGCTAATACATGCATCACGTCTCTGACCGCAAGGGAAGAGCGCTTTTATTAGTTTAAAACCGGTCGGGCCTCGGTCCGTTAACCCGTGTTGAATCTGAATAACTTTTCGCTGAGCGCACGGTCTCTGCACTGGCGCCGCGTCTTTCAAGTGTCTTACTTATCAGCTCTCGATTGTCGGTTATGCGCCTCCATTGGCGGTAACGGGTAACGGGGAATCAGGGTTCGATTCCGGAGAGAGAGCCTGAGAAACGGCTACCACATCTAAGGAAGGCAGCAGGCACGCAAATTACCCACTCCCGGCACAGGGAGGTAGTGACGAAAAATAACGATGTGAGACTCATCCGAGGCCTCGCAATCGGAATGAGTACACTTTAAATCCTATAACGAGGATCAATTGGAGGGCAAGTCTGGTGCCAGCAGCCGCGGTAATTCCAGCTCCAATAGCGTATATTAGTGTTGTTGCGGTTAAAAGCTCGTAGTTTTATTTCAGTTCTGGACTGACGGTTCACCGCCGATGGTGCTTACCGTCACGCTCCGAACGGCTTTAGCTAAAGCCGCCCGCCGGCTTGCACGGGGTGCTCTTCACCGAGTGTCCCGAGTGGCCGGCACAATTACTTTGAAAAAATTAGAGTGCTCAGAGCAGGCTAAGCGAAGGGCCTGAATGGTGTTCTTATGTAATTATTCTGTTAGTGGGATGGATTGTGAAGGACCTGCCTAGTATGGGCCAACAGGCCTGATGCAGTGTTCCTCCTTTTTTATGTTCTTATGAGGTATGTAATACTGATTTAATTGTTAAAAAAAAAAAAATTGTGAATATTTTTGTCTGGAACGGATTAATTGTATTTACATTAATTCTTATTGGGAATATTATTTCAGTTAAAGGCCATTTCGGTTTAAGGCCTAGCTCCTGGAACGGATTACGGTCTTAAACCGAGGGTCCACTGTACTTGTCATCATAAAACCAATCAAAATCATCTCTATTTCTGTAATATATCTTCCATTCTATCAAATGAGACCAAGAAAATGAGAATACAACAATAAATACCCTACGAAAATAGACTGCGAAGTCTGTTTTAAACGAAAAATATGGTTGGAGTTTTTTTTCTCATTATGCACTGTGTGCTGCAGGATTTTTTTTATGCTGCGCACACTGACCACACAGACCCATTCTTTCATATGTAGGCCTACCAGCTTTCTCTCTCTAAATTTGAAGGTGCTAGAATTTACGCGTACTAGTACGGCACCAACCCTGAAAGGGTTAACACACACACACACAGGCCTGGTGGCTAAAGCTCTTGCTTCACGCATGGAGGGCCCGGGTTCAATTCCCGGCAGGGCGGAAACATTTCAAAGTGTTTCCTTACACACACACACACACACACACACACACATGCATACAACAGGCCTAGTGTCTAATCGACATGTGCCTAGGACAAAATGGTAACTAACTAACATGCACTCAGTCTTTGTTAATGGGCTCCAAGAAGTTAAATGGGAAACTTACGAAGCAAGAAGACAAGGGATGAACAAATCTACTGAAAGCATCATGAAAACTATAGAAGAAGACGACATGACCCAGCTGGCAAATTTTCTGAGAATAGGGGGGTTTGCAAGAGGAAGAAACGGGCCAGTCAAAGTGATTTTCAGGGCAAAATCGGCTTGAAACAGGATCCTGCAGGAGAAAGCAAGACTAAGGGACATGTCGGCGTATGGAAAGGTGTATCTCGTCTGTGACAGAACACAAGAAGAAAGGCAAAAACTGAAAGAGAGGGTACAAAGACGAAAGGAGGAAAGAGAGGAAAAGATGGTGATGGACAGAAGAACCCAGACTCAGGAGGAAGACCAAATACAACCTCACAACCACCTACAGAAGCCCCCCAACCAAGACAACCCCAGTGCCACTAAACATTCTAACCCAAAACACACATGCTGTACCCTGTGCCCCCACCCACCTCATTACAAACTCCTCCTTCACAGCAATCACCCATAGTTCCTCATCAGGTCTCCCGCTTCCCCAACCCCAACGTACCCCCAGACCACAGTTTTAGAAAAGACATTTAAGGTTTGGTATACAAATGGAGATGAAATAACAAATAAATGTGAGGAGTGGCATGAAGAAACAAGGAGATATCCCCAGTCATAATAGCTCTCACAGAAACGAAATTCACCAGGATGATAACAAATGCATTTTTTCCACTTTGATATCAAATCCTGAGGAAAGATAGAGGGCGCAGAGGGGGAGGTGGAATTGCACTACTCATCAAAAGCCGGTGGGTATATAAGGAAATGGAAGGAATGGATGGAATATGTGAAAGTGACTTCATAGAAGGAATAATCCAGTTTGGGGGCCATACGGTGGTAACTGCTGTGATGTTCAACCCACCACAGAACTGCAGGAGGCCAAGAGACGAATACGAAGAGAGCAACAGAGCAATGGTAGACACACTAGCCGAGGTCGCCAGAAGAGCTCACATGGGTAGAGCAAAGTTTCAAGTTATGGGTGATTTCAATCACAAGGAGACAGACTGGGAAAACTTGGAGAGCAATGAGGGTCCCGAAAAATGATGATGGATGTGGTACTAGATAACCTCATGCATCAACATGTTAGAAACACTAACAGAGAGAGAGGTGAGGATAAACCAGGAAGACTGGACCTAGTAGTATTCACATTGAGTAGTTCGATCATCGAGGATATCACATATGAAAGGCGCTTTGGCGCTAGTGATCATGTGGTTCAGTGCTTTGAATACATAGTTGGGCTACAAGTGGAGAGGGTAGCATTAATATAACGGGAGAAGCCATACTACAAAAGGGGGGGAACACACAGGCATGAGAAACTTCCTGCAAGACATTCAGGGGAAAAGAGAATTGGCACGAATACTAGTAAAAGAAAAGATTGACTAAGTGACAACAAAATGCAAATAGGCAAATGAGAGGTTTGTTCCCATGGGAAACAGAAATAACAGGAAGACCAGAACGAGTTCTTGGTTCACCCAAAAGTGTAGGAAGTAAAAAACTAAGTGCACTAGAGTATGGAAAAAGTACAGAAGCCAAAGAACCCAGGAAAATAAAGAGATTAACCGAAGAGCCAAAAACGAATATGCACAGATAAGATGGGAGGGTCAGCGACAAAACAAAAATGACATAACATCGAAAGTCAAGTCTGACCCGAAGCTGCTGTATAGCCACATCAGAAGGAAAACAACAGTCAAAGTCCCGGTAATCAGGCAGAGGAAGGAAATTGGGGAGTTCACAAGAAACGACCAAGACGTATGTTAGGAGCTCAACAGATATATCAGATAACTTTTTAGTTGTAGCTACAGTGGGAGTAAAAGGCAGATGGGATACAAGGAAAATAGAAGCAGCAAGTAAAAGAGAGGTGAAGGTTTATAAACTAAAAGAGGAGGCAGTTAGGGTAAGATATAAACAACTATTGGAGAATAGATGGGCTAGTGAGAGTTTAGGCAATGGCGTCGAAGATGAATGGGGTAGGTTTAAGAATGTAGTGTTAGAGTGTTCAGCAGAAGTTTGTGGTTACAGGATGCGAGAGGGAAGAAGAGCGATTGGTGGAATGATGATGTAAAGAGAGTAGTAAGAGAGAAAAAGTTAGCATGTGAGAGGTTTTTACAAAGTAGAAGTGATGCAAGGAGGGAAGAGTATATGGAGAGAAAAAGAGGTTAAGAGAGTGGTGAAGCCATCAATAAAAGGCCAAATGAGAGAGTGGGTGAGATGTTATCAACAAATTTTGTTGAAAATAAGAAAAAGTTTTGGAGTGAGATTAATAAGTTGAGGAAGAATAGGGAACAAATGGATTTGACATGTTTGGGTCTCTGTAGTGAACAGTTCAGCATGCTTGGGTCCTACAATGTTATCGACAGTGGATTCATCTTTATCATAACATTTTTGATAACAAGCCATCATAGTTTCAAAAGGGTTTCCTTTCCATCATATGTCTTAAAGGAAGCCCAAATCATATAAATTAATCCTTCCTTTCACATGGTTGGGTGGGACATTTACTCCCCGTTTTCTTCCATGTGACTTAGAACTTTATTAGCTAAAGTTGTCTCAAATCGTAGTTGATCGAGGATCTCTATCCATGCAAAAGCTGCACCAAGAATTTACTGAGTTTTAGAATGTATTATTAGGCCAACAGCAACCTGAAGTAGAAGTTCACGTGTGCGTCTTGACTTTACTGTAATAAAGCTATCATATGAGGCCTGCTATCCTGCTAGGCACTCCTACCTTAGAGTTTGTGTGAATGCAGCAACACGTGGCTCATC
Source organism: Cherax destructor (assembly GCA_009830355.1). Classification (NCBI taxonomy): domain Eukaryota; kingdom Metazoa; phylum Arthropoda; class Malacostraca; order Decapoda; family Parastacidae; genus Cherax; species Cherax destructor. The sequence goes on from WNWK01050015.1 coordinate 6,670, forward strand.
TGTTGGTTTCCAAGCTGCAAGTATAGGCGTCGTGATGAAACCTGAAAGTTTCTGCCTCTCATCTGCCAGGAACTTTCTTCTGCATGTGAAAGCAAGATATCGTTAACTGATTGTGAAGGAAAACGCTCTGGTTAGCTTCTGGAGACATTTCCTGAACAAGACGTTCATCGCAGAGTTCATTTTCAGTAAGTGTTATCGCATGAGTAATAGATTCCATTATAATGTTTCCCGTCCAAAATGGCCTCTAAAGAACCGGCATTATACTCTTCTTTTTTGCACATTCTGGCACATTTGGGTGGGGGTTCATGAGGCTTTTCTGCAAGACATTATATAAAATTTCCGCACATTCCATGTGATATACTTCTGTATGTCATATGCATAAACAGTTTTTGAACGAATGCATTCACTCAGCTTCGTCTTCCGCTTTCCATTTTAACTCAAATGAGCAGCAAAATACATCTTCTGATCTGAATCTTTAGTGGAAACATTGTCCAGTGGATGTTTTCTACCTTCAGATCTATTGTAAAGGAAGCAGACATTTTTTTTTGTAATTGATTAACTTTAATTTACAATCTTGTACAATAAAGATCTGATCTACTCATTGAGCTTTCAACATTTTTTTTTTTTTTGATCTGGCTTCTAGTCAATCAACATTACCTTGTGTGTGCATTTCTTGTAGTACAGATGCTCCCTTGAGTTATGTTTGTTTATTTCTTCTCAAAAGTATTTTTTAAATGTTATGTAAAGATTTATGATTATTCTCTTCGCACTCAATTCAAATTCTTATAGCACAAAGTAGTTTTGGTTTTGATTTTGAGTTTTCAAATTCAAATTCAAATGTTCATTTCCCTGTAAAGATTACAATGTGGGGTTTACATATTATAAAATATTGGTTATTCTTTTGTTGGCGTTGACACAATAAACACAAATCAAAGTTTATTTTACTCGAGTGTTTACGTTTGGATGACGATGGTTAGTCTGCCTTCATTATGCTTTCCATACTTTCATACGAATAGTAGTACAGAAAAAACAATTAATGGAAAAAGGGTCAGAAGCGTAACACTAGTGATGTAATTCCATATCTTCTCTATAAATATTGAGGTATCTGAGAATCCATTGCTATTGAAGTAATTGTTAGGACCACTCTTTTTAGCCCTAAAATATGTCTTTATAAAGAGACCTCAACCATTTAAACTGGTCCATAAAAACTTGGAATATTGAAGATTTTTTAAAATTCGTTTTCTCCTATCTTGATGACGTCATCAATATTATACGCCACGTACCATGGTGACACAGTGGAAATTATTTATCTATATGTAGTGTCTGATGAAACAAAACAAAAAAAACAGGTTTTTCATTACTAAATCTGGCAGAAGCATAATCTGCTGCACTGCTGGGTTCTTCAGCCGAATATGGAGGCGATTTCTGTCCTGCTATTAGTAAATGAAGTTGATACTTAATCCTAAGGTGTTCAGTATATTAGCCTTGATAAAAAGTGTTCTGATGTTTAGCCTTGATAAGTTTTCAGACTCCTTTCCCTGAAAGTGTAAACTTAACTACAAGTGAAGGTGTAACGTGAACTAAATAAAACTAAATGAAAGGAAAATGTTATATTAAGACGAAGGCCTAAAGTGCACACGACGAGTTACGTTTCCTCTCTGACGTATAAGAAAAGACATTAAGTCCCTTAAGAGCCATGATTGAAGGTGCTCATTCCCTTAGACTAAATCAGAAGTACGAGGACAATTACATATAATGAAGCCAGAGGTGAGGTGCAGTAGCTGGAGACGGTTTTAAAGAAGGAGTGGCCCACAAGTGGAAGTAGGTCATGTCAATAAGTTGAGTCGGCGTTTAGCAAGAGAATCTTAGAACAATTTTGGAACAAAGGATATTTTCTGTAACTGTAATGCTAAATGCTGCTCCATCATATTGTCATGACCTTTTTCACTTGTGTCCCACTCCCAAGTGATGCCCTCTCCAACTTATATACACCTCTTTTCTACCTCTAGCTCTTAAGTATAATAACATTCTTAGAAGAATAAGGGCATTGATTACAATATGAATTCATTCCAAGTATTAAAAGTGAATAAAGAGAATAAAGCATTCTTAAAGAGTTTTGGACAATTTCCTGCATCAATAGGCATTCCCAAACAATATAAGAATATTATTAATACCATAAAGTCACTTCCAGAAGTGTCAGATATTTCTATCGTTAAAACAATGTTCCTGGTAATATAAAGGATTTACTAACAACAGTATATGAACATTCTTAAAACAGCAGAATTACATTCTTCACAACAATATGTAGACTTCTTCAGTATTAGATAACTCCTTGTAGTACTAGGAAACTTTGCAGAATTTGTCCATTTGTCAGTAAAATATATACAGTATATTTTATATATATATATATATATATATATATATATATATATATATATATATATATATATATATATATATATATATATATATATATATATATATATATATATATATATATATATATATATATATATATATACATATGTGCAGAACAACCACTGTGAAAAAATAGTGAAACTCTAAGCGATTTCGTGACTTCTCACAGTATCAGTTTCTGATATTGCAACAACCTCTGTGACAAAAGAAAATTCCCCCAAAATGCTGACGGATGTCTATAAGATTCCTTGTAAAATATGTGATAAAGTTTATTACGATCAAACTGGTAAAAGTCTAAAATTAAGATTAAAACAACATAAATATACCATTAGAAGTGGACAAGATTCTAATGCTCTGTTTATTCATGTGAGAGATTTTAACCATCCAATCGATTTTCAAAAGGCTGAGAAAGTTGTATCAAGCAAGTCCATGGTTGACAGGAATATAATGGAATCATGTTTCATAAAAAGCAGTTTAGAAAATATTATGAATGTTTCTTTCGGTTTATGTAAATTGGATTCATTTATAATTAATAAAATTTGGGAAGAATTTAATGATACATTAGACAAGTAAAATATCTTAATGCTTGGGAAGAGTATCAGGTGTGTTTCACGGGTCGGGTGTTGTGACGTGACTGTAGATGTTTTATTTTTATAGTAGTTCCTTGATAATGTGAGAAGTCACGAATGCGCTTTGAATTTCACTATTTTTTCACAGTGATTGTTCTGCACACACACAAACACATGTAGACAGCCTTTACTGTCTGCATAGACAGCCTATGCTGTCTACCAGCTCAGTTCATGTTTTGCGCCATGCTCGTGCTGCCACCTATAGGCACATACCCACTTCAGTCAGCCCCACCATGATCCGTCCTCACTCACGCAGCGGCCTTCCTAGAGTAAACAAGGCCTACTCCTCTCTCCCTCGCGGGTATGGCCCTCGGGGCCATGGGCACAAAAACACTGCCTGTGTACACTCACGTTATTGCAAATAAAGTAAGAAGCCTCCGAAGATCTTTATCATTACTACCCAGCCTGAAGCAGAATGACACAAACAACACTCGTTATAAATTGTGACAGCAGTGCCTCACAGCAGATGTGTTTGCCTGGAGGAGGGAAGGAAGAGGAATGAAGTTGTCTTCATTTCATCACCCTACACAAGAAGCATCCGTCTCTGAACGAGTTATCCTGATGTCGTGTCTGCAAGTCTCTGCATCCAGACATAGGTACAAGCAGAATCCAAGCCAAACTTTATTGAATTTCTTCCAGAAATATAGTGGCTTCTCTGTGACTCCACGCCACAGCGTCTCACGCTGTTCAAGTCACATGCTCAGCCTTACCAGCATGTTCTGCTGTTGTTGTTCAGCTTAGCACGTCTATTTCAGCAAGTCAGAGGGAGTTTTTGGTGATTTCAGCATCCAGTGTGAGCGTGTCTCCCTCGTGTGTTGAGGTGAAAGAAGGAACGGCTGGGTTCCTAGCCTGTCACCCACGCTCGCCCTAGTGTACTCCACCACTATGCTCTCACTCCCTCTCTGCTGTGTTTTCTGTGAATTTCCTTGTGAATTCTTGCCAGAGTTGTGTATCCGAGTGCCCGAGGTCACTCGAAGCCACGTCCAGCAAGCCACGTGGGTTAAGCCAGATCCCAAGCCACACTGTGGTTTGCTGCCGCATTAACCCTTTACGTCACAATGCTGCTGACGTCATCTCAATTCTGCCTGCCTCCACTGACGTCACCCTAGAAGTCTGCCTGACGTCATTCTCGATGTCACCCCATGATATCCCTCACGATGTCACTCCAGGATGTTACCTTGCGACGACTGCTGACGTCACCTCGTGATGTCACCTAATGACATCACCTCACGATGTCATGCCTGACATCACCACATGATGTCACGTATTCTGTAGTTTCACAGTGAGCAAATTGTTGCATTATTGTGGAGAAGTTTGAGAGCAGATATAAGTCGTGTGCTAAATTAATTCCTCTCAGTGTTCTCACATGTTCTTGTATTACTTAGTGTTGATTTTTGCACAGAAAAGCGTCATTTGCTAGTAAGCCATGCTTGTGCTGCCACCTATAGGCCCATACCCACTTCAGTCAGCCTCATCATGTTCCGTCCTCACTCACACATTGGCCTTCTTAGAGTAAACAAGGCCTACTCCTCTCTCCCTCGCGGGCATGGCCCTCGGGGCCATGGGTACAATCACGCTGCCTGTGTACCCTCACATTATTACAAATAAGGTAAGAAGCCTCCGAAGACCTTTATCATTGCTACTTCACCTGCAGCAGAACAACACAAACAACACTCGTTATACACACACAAACACACACACACACATATATATACAAACAATATATAGAGAGGTACCACGTCTAGAACTTTACTGGGAACCCTCATCCTCAGAGAAGACAATAAACATACCTCAGGGAAAAAAAACTCGAGGTTCTCCCCAGAACTGTTTGAATATTTTCTTCTCCTACCACTCCCATATATTTTTTTGGTGTTTTTAAAAAAAGAATACTTTGGGACAGAGGGGGGCCCCGTAAAAAATTTTTTTCCCCCTCTGGATGGCCCACGCGGGGGTGAAAAAAATTTGGGAAAGTGGTTCCCCGGGTTCATGGGGGTTTCTCGATGAGTCAACCCATTTTTTTAAAAGGGAAAGTGTTGTTTTTCCCCCCCATGCCCCCCAAGGTATCTGATCCTATTGGGGACAAATTGATCCCTTTGGCTTAGCCCCTGTATTGCAAGTTTTTCTCCTCCGTGGGTCAGCAGCCCCTCCCTGCCCCTGAAACGGATGATGTAGGTGTCTGTCAGTGTCACACACAGGTAAAAACCCATGCTAAGAGCCCCCCTTTTTTCCCCAAAGTGAGATGGTGACCCCGGGTTGGGGCGGTTTGCTGGGTTGTGGGTATTGGGCTCCCTAAGTGATTTCTCTCGGCGGGGCATCCAGTGAAACCAAGGGGTTCCTTCGTGCTTGACTTCATTGGTCTTCCCCCCCGCCCTTGGTTTGGAACACTTTAGACCATTTTAAAAAACCATATTGGTTGGCTTGCACATCGCCCAAATACACGTATATTCTGTGAAAGGGGGGGGAAAGGGCAGAGCCAATGCAATACGGGGGGCTTAGGGGCGAGGGCGTGTTCCCATTGCCGAAATGAACTGTTTGGAAGGAATCCCCAGAGTGAAAATGCACTCACAGCTAGGAGATGGCAGTTTTTTCCGTGTGATTTTTAAATCCCAAGCATGTTGGAAGCATCTTTTTTTGGGGGTGGGGCCCCAACTCCCCACTGTTTTTTAATTCTTCACTAGGTTTTTTGGGGGTGGGCAGAAGAGTCTTCCATTCAGTGATGGCAAAAATGTAGGGGCCTGTATTCCTGCTGAATCACTGAGGTTCTCTGGAAAAAATTTTTTTTTTAACTCATTTGATGCTATGGAAGAGGATAGGAAAAAGGTGGGGGAATCTGGGAGGATTTAACTCCCAGTCCCCCAAACCCGACTGGAAGTGAGGTTGCAACCACCCGTCCGTCTTGAAAAAAAATTCAACACATCTCTAGCATGGTCTTGAGGAGAGAGTCATATTCCTTGAGTTTCGGGCTGCTGAAGGCTGGGAACATCTCAGGAAGTAGGTAAGTTTTTGGGGTTGACAAGCACCTGATGAGTGGGGAAAAGGCCCCCTGTATCAATGTCTTTCATCCTGCTTTCCCCCCCTCCAAAAGGGGGGATTTTTTTTTTTTTGCCAGGTTGATGGCATTGGGCCCAAAAGGGAAAAGGAGAGGTTTCTGTTGGCGGGTCAAGGCCTGCCCCTGGAAAACAGCACTAATGTTCTGGATCATCTGTCGATTGGGAGAAACTATTTCCCCTTTGGTGGGGTTTAAAAAAATAGGCCCAGGCTCTTCCTGTGTCTTTGATTTTCCTT
>WNWK01050016.1:0-13000 GCA_009830355.1 Cherax destructor
CTAGATGTTTTGGTTGTGTGAAGAGGCTAGATTTTTTGGTTGTGTGAAAAGGACTAGATGTTTTGGTTGTGTAAAGGGGGCCAAATGTTTTGGTTGTGTGAAGGGGCTAGATGTTTTGGTTGTGTGAAGAGGCTAGATGTTTTGGTTGTGTGAAAGGGGCTAGATGTTTTGGTTGTGTGGGGGGAAAAAAGGCAAAAATTTTTTGGGTTTGTGTGAAAAAAAGGCAAAAATGTTTTGGTTTGTGTGAAGGTAAAATTTTTTTTTGTGGGGAAAAACCCCAAATGTTTAAATTTGGGGGGGGTTAAATTTTTTGGTTGTAAAAGGGGCTAAAATTTTTTGGTTGTGTGAGAGGCAAATTTTTTTTGGTTGTGTGAGGCTAGATTTTTTGGGTTTGTGTGAGAGGCTAGATGTTTTGGTTGTGGGGGGGGCTAGATGTTTTGGTTGTGTAAGAGGCTGATTTTTTGGTTGTGTAGAAAAAAATTTTTAGTTTTTGTAAAAACAAATGTTTTTTTTGTAAAAAGGGGCTAAAAATTTTTGGGTTTGGGGAAAAACAAAAATTTTTTGGTTTGTAAAAAAGGCTAAAATTTTTGGTTGTGTGAAAAGGCTAGATGTTTTGGTTGTGTGAAAAGGCTAGATGTTTTGGTTGTGTAGAGAGTGGGTTTATGGAGGTGTAAAAGAGAACGGGTGTTCTTGGGTGTGAAGAAGGTAGATTTTTTGGGGGTGGGGGAAACAGGGTAAATACTTTGCGGGGTGTGGACAAGCAAGTGCTGCTTCAGAACTGTGGGAAGAAAAAGGTAAGGATTGTTATGAGTGTGAAGATCAAATTTATTTTGTAGGTTGATTCTTTTATTGAACTTCTATATTTTAATGGGACGGGTTGGAGATTTCACAGAAAATGTGGCTTGGTGCAGTGCCTCAATTTTTAGAACGATCTCCCCCTGGGACAACGTTTATTTTGTGCAGAGCTTTTTTTAAAATCAGACTTTACAAAAGGGTGCACACAGAGCGGGAAAATGGGAAACGTTATCCCATTAAAAACTTTTTTTTTGCAGAACCCTTTTAGCATTACGTCTCTATATACAGAAAAATCCGGCTTTTTTGTTTTGTTTCAAAAGACTGAAACAAATGCTTTATTGGGTCGATTTTTTAAAGGGAAACGAAAGGGGGAATCTCTTTTGATGGGGCGAAAAGGGGGATTATAAATGGTTGGGAGCATATTGCGAAGGTGAGTAGGAAATGGAAGATGAAAAAAAAAAAAAGTGATTTTGTAAAAAAGGGAAGGAAGGGGGTGGAAAAAAGAGACAAAGGGCCCGAAAATGTTTTAAATGACTGTTATCTTTTTTTATATATATATATATATATATATATATATATATATATATAAAAATTTTGGGAGTAGGTTGGGGGACGAAAACCCCCCCGGGGGTACTTCCGTCCTGCCAGGTGACTGTAAAAAAAAAACCTGAAACTTTTTAAAGATGGTAGGATTGCTGGTGTTTTTTTTTGTCTCATAAACACCTGGAAAACGGGGATTCTCTCTTCTATTTCCCTTTTGGTCCCCTCACGGGGATAAAATCATATAAAATCCACATCTGGGTTTTTTTTTCTTTTCTTAATAGCTCTTGTTCTTTTTTTTTCTGAGGTGGGAAATGGGGTCGAAAATGTATGGGGTAGTTTTAAAAAATGTAGTTTAGAGTGTTCAGCGGGTTTGTGGTTCGGGCGAGTGGGTGCGGGGGGGAAGGGGGTTGGTGGAATGATGATGAAAAAGAGGTATAAGGGAAAAAAGTTACAATGAGGGGTTTTTACAAAGTAGAAGTGATGCAAGGAGGGAAAGTATAGGAGAAAAAGAGGGTTAAAAAGTGGTGGCAATGTAAAGAGCAGATGAGAATGGGTGAATGTTATCCAAATTTTTTTGTAAAAAAAATTTTTAAATGGGGTTAAAAAGGGGGAAGCCTAGAAACAAATGGATTTGACATTTAAAAAATAGGAGGAGGTTATTAAATGGAAGTTAAGTATCGGAAGATGGAAGAATTTTGGGTTGTTAAATTTTATGAAGCAGGAAACTGTGATTTCGTGTGTAGGGGGGGAGGGAAAAACATATTGTAGGAGTGTGGAAACCAGTTTGGGGGGTAGGGGGAAATTCTTTAAACAGTGGGGAAATAAGGGGGTAAGGCAGCTGGGATTGATGGGATAAAGATAGAAATGTTAAAAACAGGTGGGGGTATAATTTTGGATGGGTTTGGTTTTATTTAATAAATGTATGGAAAAAGGGGAAGGGACCTAGTTGGCAGAGGGGGTTTTTGTTCCTTTGTATAAAGGCAAAGGGACAAAAAAAGAGTGCAAAAAATTTTGGGGAATAAGTCTGTTAGTGTACCTGGTAAAGTGTATGGTAAGTTTTAAAAGAATTAAATAAAACAGAAAACAGGATGCAGATGAACAAGGGCTTTAGGAAGGTAGGGTTTGTAGAAAGTGTTTGTGAAACATATGGTGAACAGTATTTGGATAAGGGTAAAGATGTTTTTTTGGGATTTATGGTTTTGGGAAAAAGGGGTATGATAGGGTGATGGGGCAATGTGGCAGATGTTGCAGGTGTTGGAATAGGGGGGGAAAGGGTTTCTGAAAGCAGTGAAGAGTTTTTTTGAGGATAGTGAGGCTCAGGTTGAGTGTGTAGGAGGGGGGGGACTATTTCCCAGTAAAAATGGGCCTTGACAAGGATTTGATGTCCCGTGTTGTTCAAAAATATTTATAGATGGGGTTGTAAGAAATGAATGCAGGGGGCTTGGCAAAGGGTGTTGGGCTAAAAAATAAAGCAAATACAAAATGGGGTTTACGTTGCTTTTTTCTGATGACCTTTTTTGGGAGATTCTGGGGAAACTGCAGGGTTGGTGGATGAATTTGGTAAGGGGGGTTTTAAAAAAAAAATTGAAAGTGAATATTGGAAAGAGTAATGATGAGGATAACAAAAAAAATAGGTGACGGTTTGGGTATCAGATTGGAGGAGAAGTATGGAGGAGGTGAATGTATTCAGATATTTGGGGTGGACATGTCGCGGATGGTCTATGAAGGATGGGGTGAAAATGGGTGATGAGGGGGAAAGGGGGGAGTGGGGGCACTTGGTCTGTGGGGCAAAGAACCTTGTCCATGAAATAAAGGGAATGTTGGTATAGTTTCCAACCTCTTTATGGGTGTGAAGCATGGGGGATGTTTGCAACAGGAGAAGGCTGGAGGCAGTGGAGATGTATTTTGAGGTCAATTTTGGTGTGAATATAATCAGAGAATTCCCGGGGTTTGGAAATTGGAGGAGGTGCGGGTTCCCAAAAAATTGTCAAAAAGCTGAGGGGGGGTTGTTGAGGTGGTTTGGACATGGGAGAATGGAACAGACAGAGTGCTTCAGTGTATAAATCTGTAGGGGGGGAAGGCGGGGGGGGGTCGGCCTGGAAAGGTTGGAGGGGGGTAAAAAAGGGAAATTTTGTGTGCAGGGGCTTGGACTTCCAGCAAGCATTTTGAGCGTATTTGATAGGAGTGAATGGAGGCATATGGTTTTAATATTTACGTGCTGTTGGAGTGTGAGCAAAGTACATTTTAAGAGGATTCAGGGAAAAGGGGGGCCGGACTTGATTCTGGAGATGGAAGGTGGGGACTCTGAAGGAGGGGGTGTTTGTTGCGTTTTATAACTGATTAAGCACCCTTCTGGAAACAGTGATGGGTGAATGATGATGGTTTTCTTTTTTTCACCCCGCCGGTGGGAATCGGCCGATTGTTAATAAAAAAAAAAAAAAATTTGATATATCAGTAATTTGTATATAGAAGTGATAGTACAGCAACAGGGCGGTAAAACAGTAGATAGCAAGGATTGTGATTTTTTTTGGGACAGAATGTTTAAATGAACATCAGTGGTTTTTATTCAAAAACGATTCATTTAAAATGAACATCAGTGGTTCATTTCAATAACAAGGTTCACTTAAGATGAACATCAGTGGTTCAATTCAATAAAAAGGTTCACTTAAGATGAACATCAGTGGTTTAATTCAATAACAAGGTTCACTTAAGATGAACATCAGTGGTTCAATTCAATAACAAGGTTCACTTAAGATGAATATCAGTGGTTCAATTCAATAACAAGGTTCACTTAAGATGAACATCAGTGGTTCAATTAGCAACAGAATGAAGGCACAAAGTGGGTCGACAAAAACACAGCAACGGTGAACGATTGAAAACGGGAGCTGGACAACAGGAGAGATCCACTGTTTAATTACCTTCATAATTATTAAAGACTTGTTTCAAAATTAGTAACTTTAAATATTCAAGCCTCCACGAATAAGTAGATTATTACTATGTAACTTACTAATACTCAGCGTTTAAAATAAAATATAATATTACCCCAGTATTATAGACAAGGCAGGCTCCCCAGTATTATAGACAAAACAGGCTCCCCAGTATTATAGACAAGACAGGCTCCCCAGTATTATAGACAAGACAGGCTCCCCAGTATATAGATCCAGACAAGACAGGCTCCCCAGTATTATAGACAAGACAGGCTCACCAGTATTATAGACAAGACAGGCTCACCAGTATTATAGACAAGACAGGCTCCCCAGTATTATAGACAAGACAGGCTCCCCAGTATTATAGACAAGACAGGCTCCCCAGTATTATAGACAAGACAGGCTCGCCAGTATTATAGACAATACAGGCTCCCAGTATTATAGACAAGACAGGCTCCCCAGTATTATAGACAAGACAGGCTCCCCAGTATTATAGACAAGACAGGCTCCCAGTATTATAGACAAGACAGGCTCCCCAGTATTATAGACAAGACATGCTCACTAGTATTATAGACAAGACAGGCTCCCCAGTATTATAGACAAGACAGGCTCACCAGTATTATAGACAAGACAGGCTCCCCAGTATTATAGACAAGACAGGCTCCCCAGTATTATAGACAAGACAGGCTCCCCAGTATTATAGACAAGACAGGCTCCCCAGTATTATAGACAAGACAGGCTCCCCAGTATTATAGACAAGACAGGCTCCCCAGTATTATAGACAAGACAGGCTCCCAGTATTATAGACAAGACAGGCTCCCCAGTATTATAGACAAGCAGGCTCCCCAGTATTATAGACAAGGCAGGCTCCCCAGTATTATAGACAAGGCAGGCTCCCCAGTATTATAGACAAGACAGGCTCCCAGTATTATAGACAAGACAGGCTCCCCAGTATTATAGACAAGACAGGCTCCCCAGTATTTTTGGACAAGACGGTTTTATATTAAAAGACAAGACGGGCCCCCCATTTATAGACAAGACAGGCCCCCCCAGTATTATGACAAGACAGACTCCCCAGTATTATAGACAAGACAGGCCCCCCAGTATTATAGACAAGACCTTAATTTCCTCTCTCTCTCTCTCTCTTTTTGTATCCCTTCCTCTCCCTCCTCCTCCTCCTCCTCCTCCTCCTCCCCCCCTCCTCCTCCTCCTCCCTCCCCCCTCCTCCTCCTCCCCCTCCTCTTCCTTTCTCTAATTTCCCCCTCCTCCCCAACCTCTAAAAAAAAAAAAAACTAGCTTTTTAAACCCCTAAAATAAATTTGAGACGAGGAAAAAAGTTCCAGGCAGACCTTTTTATTTCCTTATTTTACAGAGCCTGGCCGGGCTCAAGTTTTTTTATTACCGAAAAAAAAAGAGGCGAAGTACGACCCAATGTTTGGTCGTTAGGGGCTCCAAAGTCGTCGTTAGGTGCCCTGGATCCCTGCCTCACCTCCCTCCCCCCCCCACAACCCTATTAGCTTCAAGCTTGGGAAAATTTTTAAAAACCTCCCGACCTTTTTTATCTCCTGATCTTTTTAACCTTTTTACTTTTTTTCCTCATGACCTTTTTTTTTTTAAACCCCCAAGATCTTTTTTTAAACCCGACCTTTTTTTAACCCCGACCTTTTTTTTAAAATCATGATCTTTTTTAACATGACCATTTTTTAAACCCCATGATCTTTTTTTAAACCCCATTTTCTAACCTGACTGGTGTTCAGCGTTGATGATTCACGTTGATGATTGGTGTTCATCGTTATGATGGTGTTCATCTTGATGACTGGGGTTCATCGTTGATGACTGGTGTTCTCGTTGATGACTGGATCGTTGATGACTGTGTTCATCGTTGACTGTGTTCATCGTTGATGACTGGTGTTCATCGTTGATGACTGGTGTTCATCGTTAGACTGGGTTCATAGTTGATGACTGGTGTTCAAGTTGATGACTGGTGTTCATAGTTGATGACTGGTGTTCATCGTTGATGACTGGTGTTCATCGTTGATGACTGGTGTTCAGCGTTGATGACTGGTGTTCATCGTTATGACTGGTGTTCATCGTTGATGACTGGTGTTCATCGTTGATGACTGGTGTTCATCGTTGATGACTGGTGTTCATCGTTGATGACTGGTGTTCAGCGTCAGTGATTGGTTCTAGGCGCCTCGATTACTCAATCATTCCGTTTGTTTTACACGTCCGTAATCCCGGCTCCATCCTCTATTAACTTTCGAATTTCGTTCTGACTCGTAACTAACAGATTTTGAAGCTGGAATAATGACAGGTCCTCCGTGACTTTAGGCCATTTTGACAGAATTTCCTTCAATAGTTTAATGATATATTCAGGTTTCTTGTACCAGGCTGGTTAGTTTATTGGCGTTGACTGGATCACTGAACGTAGTAGTCTTGTTTTCCTCTAGGATTCCCCTCCCTTTCCTCTAGGATTCCCTCCCTTTCCTCAAGGATTCCCCCCCCTTTCCTCAAGGATTCCCCTCCCTTTCCTCAAGGATTCCCTCCCTTTCCTCAAGGATTCCCCTCCCTTTCCTCAAGATTCCCTCCCTTTCCTCTAGGCTTCCCTCCCTTATCTTTCATTTTCAGTGAAATATTTTGAGGTATCTGGCAGGTGCAGTGGGACACAAGACAACTCCTGTCTTAATTTTCGCCTGACATTCCTTCATCAGTGTCGGCAGTAAGCTGCTGTATCTTGTGTGTACTTTATTTGAAGTGTTCTTGCGGGTAGTTTGCTTTTGTTCAATGCTGTTCTCATCCTCCTATTTAAATTTGGAAGGTTTAAATCTAGGAGGATAGTCGATGAAAAATTGTCTTGGCTTCCTAGGCAGATTTAGATATCTCTTATGTTTTCAGTTTGTATACGGGAGGCCTGGTTAAGGACCGGGCCGCGGGGCGTTGACCCCGGAACACCCTCCAGGAGGACTCCAGGTAGGTAGACGAGGATGATTACTAGATCTGTTTTACTGGATTCTCAGTCGTTCCATACATGATTATGATCTTAACAGCTCTCTGAAAATAGGCCAGTGTTTTCTGTACATGCTTACTTCCTGATAATTATGTACTTTATCTAATATATAAATATCATTAATATCACTTTAGGGTAGACCTGGAAAACGATTTTGAGAATTTGTGCCTAAATTGTGGATAATTTTCAGAAAAAATATTCCACGTACCTGTGAAAATTTTGTGCCATAAAATTATTTATTTTATTTATGATTATTATATATATTATAATTTTTAAAGGGGTCATTCTAGGAAGGGTTTGAGAATAATTAATTTTAAATCAGGTTAGGCAGTCTGGGAAGACGTACAAGTTCTCATACTGCCTTGCCAATCTTAACTTCCAACAGATCCAATGACCTAGTGAAAGAATTTCTACTAGTACATATATGTAATTTGGTAGGGGTGAATGACCCCAGCACACTAGAGGCACCAGCATATGGGATGTTCTTTCATTGCAAACAACAAGGCCAGAGGAGAATTTTTTCCAATTTTTAAATGGGGTGGACTGGTAAGCCGAAGTTGGGCCTCTGTCAGATGACAAACCGCTCCAGTGGCGGGTCTTCATATGACTAAGATCCCGCGCCAGGAAACACTTATCTTGTTTACTGACGACTCTTACCTAACCCAACCTAACAAGACCAGCTGGAACTTTGGCTCACATTCGAGTTAAGGATGCCTTTCATGGTAAGACTCCTTTCAGCTATGTTAGAGGTGCAACTTAAGAGCAGGAGAGATAGCCTTTTAGCAGGTGATATGGCACCCTCTTGACCCACAGACCCTTCACAATGCAGTGGCTGCCCGCCCTCCTTCCCTTCTGGAATGCTACCTCCAGTATCCTTCCCTCCTGGAATGCTGCCTCTAGCATCCTCCCCTGCTAGAATTCTGCCTCCAGCATCCTTACCTGCTGGAAGTCTCCCTCCAGCATCCCTTCCTGCTAGAATTCTGCCTCCAGCATCCTTACCTGCTGGAAGTCTCCCTCCAGCATCCCTTCCTGCTAGAATTCTGCCTCCAGCATCCTTCCCTGCTGGACGTTTGGAAGTTCGCCAGTCGTATCTCTGGCAATAACGAAGCCTTGTGAGACAAGGGGAAGGCCGACCCCCGCTACCGATGGTTTATATTTTCTCGTGTCTCCTGCCTGGGTGCTGCCAACTTGCATTAATTACTGCAAGATGCTGAGGCGACCATTCTTTCTAACGATACACTCTACTGTAACCTTGTGTAATCCTTGCTACCTTGTATCTTTTATTTTTAAGCTGACAAATTCCTCATGTGAAGGCTCAAAATCACATTACCGGGTTCGAACAGTTCACTGCAAACCACAAATTACAAACAAAAAAGAACGACATTTCAATGCTTTTTTGACTCGACCCAGTGTGAACCAAAATATCACCCAGTCTAAGGTTCCAGTTTTTAGGCTGTCATTTGCTCAGGTTATATAGCCTGATTTCTGTATATATCTTGCTATTACATTCATTAGAGAGAGAACCCCGCTGAGCTCATGCAGCGGAAAGGTAGGTTAGTTCCAAGTCATTGGTTCAAAAAACCCTTTCGCCAGCTGTATAAATAACTTCTTATTTTGTACCTATAATGTCAAACTGAGATCGAAATACTACCCTCACCCACTACCACTACCATCACCTATTACTACGGCCATCAACACTACCGCTACCAACTACCACTACCAACTACCACCACCAACCACCACCAAACACCACTTACCCTCCCATTTTCTATCATCCGGAAATTTTTATAAACGCCATAACCCGCCGGCCGGAGATAAGGGTTGACGGGATCACCCAAGAAACAAATGAGGATCGGAAAAGCTGACGCAGCGAGAGAGTCAGAGATACGTCCTCCTTAATCCTCTTCTTGTGACCCAGTCGTGCACAGGTTAATGAAATGAAGATCAAGATGGAGTGAAGGAAGAGAAGCAGAAGACGACGGAGGATAATATATTTTTATCTCGTTTATTTCCAAGGGCATCCATAAAGGAGTATTCTTGACGGGTGGTGAACAGGTGACATGCGGTCTTAATGGCCCTTTTAAGAAGTCGATAGGCTTTAAACCTTTAGCTAATCAGAGTAATTTAGTATTTAAATTTTAAAAACTAAATTTTGAAACGAGAGAGAGAGAGTAGTTCGTAATAACCTCAGTGTAGGAAGTAAAGTACCAGTGTGAAAAGTTTGGAAGCCTATCGGAAGAAGCTTTCTCAAATTAAAAAGAAAAACAACCTTCGAGGAAGGAAAAAAAACCGCAAGCGCTTAAAGGTATCCCTTGGGGATACCTTGAGATATCCTAAGGGATACCTCGTTGCAGATATTTTGATACCCCTGATCCAGAAATTCGGATAAACAGGCAGGGATTGAGTATGGGTCGAAACAATAAGGGCGTGCAAAATCCTGTCTCTTTGAGGATCTAACTCTCTCTCTCAGCTCCTAGAATCCTAGCAAGACAATTAGGATATCAAGTTTGGGTTTTCAGTCTATCAGATTCTATTTCTCCAAAGTTGATGGACTGATTACCTCATCTTCATTCCACTACTACCTGCTGCCTCTGTATTTGACTGAAGAAATCTACTGTGTGGGCGAAACGTTTCAACAATACTGATACCCAACTGTTGCACATGTCTTAATCATCAACTGGTTGGTATTTCGGTATTTTATACCATTTCAGCATTGTAATTATGTAGTTAGACTATGTAGGTACAGTATGTAGGCAGAGTATGTTGGTAGACTATGTAAAATAGGGAGGAAGTGAGAAAATAGAAGCGCAGTAGGGTGCTGAAAAAGAGTAGGGTCATGGGAGGGGGTGGTAAAGGGTGGAAATAAGAGGAGAAATGGTTAAGGGTCTCTCTCTCACACCTTTTTCTTCTGCTAATATTCTAGCTTTCGTTTTGCTGCTTCCTATCCTCCCCCATTCCTTTTACATCTCTCCATTCCCCCCTTACTAACTCATTTCCTGCTTCCCTCTTCATTCTCCTTCCTTCCTTCATCTTCTTCCCTGCCTTCATCTGCCCTCTCAGGTAAACACAGGCGAGGGGTCCTCCCTAAACCACAGAGAGAGAACCAAAAGTTGTGTGGTAAGTGTTTAAGTTGTCCTCCCGTGTCCCCTTTTCCCCTTTTCTCACATCCTCCCTCCCCACGCTTCCCTCTCTCCTCATTGCTCCCTCACCATTGCTTTCCCACTTTCTCAACGTGCACTCCTTTCCTAATTCCACTGTCTTTATTTTTACCCCTCTTCCTCTTTCCTTACTTCCCCCTGCCCCCTCCACCTTGACCCCTCCACCTTGCCCCCTCCACCTTGCCCCCTCCACCTTGCCCCTCCACCTTGCCCCTCCACCTCGCCCCTACACTGAGCGAAACAAGTACGACACATGTTCAATACTTAAGTATCTTTATTGTAGATATACAGTAAAGATAGGCAAGAGTATCTTTATTGCTATCTTTATTGTTATTTTTTATTGTGTTCTTTGTGTTTTGTCCCTCACTTCCAGCGTGACTGTCTTAGTGTTCTTTCTGTCTTTAATTCGTTCTTGCTTTTTTTCTAATAACTTTTTTCTCCCACCTATCACCCCTTTCCTCCTCAAGTCACTTTTGTCTTTGCTATCGTAAAACTCTTAATCTGTTCTTCAGACCTCATTATTGCTCTTCCTTTCATCCTTCATTTGCCGCTCTCTCCACTGATCTTCCTTCCATCTTTCTCCCTCACCTATCATTCTACCTCCTTCATTCGTCGTACCCTTCTTGCTCATCCCTCTCCTCTTTCCCCACCCCTTCCCCTCTTCTCCCCTTCCCCTCTTCTCGTCTCGGCACTGTCAACAATGACTAATTAAAACATGGGACGGGGAGGTGGGCTGGAAGGATCAGCCATCAGGTGCATGAGTCTCTCCTGATTGGCTCACTGAGGTTCAGGTGTTCCCTGCGCAGTGTAAACAAACTATGGAGTTTAAATAACAAACTCTTGTTTTTTTTCAGCTCTTGCCTGACTCTTATTCTTATTAGCGTATGTCGCCTGATATTTTATACTTGTCTGATATTTAGTACAAAGAATAACTGTATGAAACTCTGGAGTTCGATCCTCCTCCCGCTAATGGCGAGGAAAACTTAGCTTTTTTTCCCCGTTGAATTTGTATATATTTTTATGACGTGTATGTAGTAAAAGCTGCAGTGTATATACAAGGATAGGTGTATATATATTCACATATAAAGTTCATTTTAATCCTTTGAGAATTATAGTATCTTTAATTGGTAGGGCATAGCTTACACTCCGCCTTAATGACCCTCGTGTAGTCGATTGGTTTTAAACCTAATACACTATTCAACTCTTTGTGAAAAATGTGTTCAAGTTCAAACGAAATACTATTTACATATGATTTTTCGTTTATTCAAGTTTGCCGTTTCATTTTGGATAAAATTAGTCTCCCATCTCTATACATTATTTACCCGACTACATTCCCTGTACGTGTAACAACCAGTCATAGATCGGTCCATAACCTCTGTTTACACGTAAGAGCCAATCAGCGTTCAGTACATAACCTGTATTTACCTGCAACGGCAATCAGAGCCCAGGATCAGGCAATACACAGCCTGTATTTACCCATCATTGTGGGAAGTTTTGGAGGGCTGTCGGTGAGAGGTAAACAAAGAATATATTGAGAGGGGCCCCAAGTGTAAATACCAGAGTTCAAGTTGAAGGACACTGTTCTACCTGTCACCTCTTGTTATGTCGAGTCCTTGCTAGATATGTCGACTTCCTTGTTAGGTATGTAGAATCCCGTGGTAGATATGTCGACTTTCTTGTTAGGTATGTAGAATCCCCTTTGGGAGATATGTCGAATCTCTTGTTAGATATGTCGAATCCCTTGCTAAATATACCGAATCTATCATTGTTCTGTCCAACTCCTTGCTAGATATGTCGAATCTCTTGCCAGGATTGTCGAATACTTTGGTAATAATGACAAATCCCTTACTTTAAATGTCGAATTCCTCTCTCACTGTGTCATATCCTTTGGTAGGTATGTCGAATGCCTTGCTAGCTATACTAAATCCTTTTCCGCGTTGACTCATTTGCTATGTGAAATTCCTCGTTCACTGGAGTTTACCTGAAGAGAGTTCCCGGGGGTCAACGAACCCGCGGCCCGGTCTGTGACTGTGTCGAATTCTTTACTTAATCGACTTTCTTGATCACCCTCTCAGCTGTCACTGTTTTTAACTCTGTCGACTGTCTCGCTCGAAATGTCGACTGTTTTTTGTCAAGTTTCAGATTCAATATGTTACTCCATAAATTGAGTAGATTACCTATCGGCTACTCCACTCCATGTTTCAACTTACTCGCGTTTCTCTGTGTATACTATAGTATACTCATGTGTACTCATCTATTTGTACTTACCTATTCGTGGTTGCAGGGGGCGATTCACAGCTCCTGGCCCCGTGTGTGTGTGTGTCGTAGACACTGTCAATATGTGGTCCAAGACTCTTCAACCTACTACCAGCAAGTGCCAGAAATATTGCCTGAACAAATATAGAAGTTTTCAGGAGAAAACTGGACAGCGACCGCTGCAGAGTGCCACTGGCTACTAGCCAGAGTGATGGCTAGGTAGGCCAGTGGGCACTCAACAGCAACAGTCTGGCTGAACAGGCAATCAGGAGAGAAACTCGACCTCAAGCCGGGGTGCGAGGAATTAAAAACCC
>WNWK01050017.1:0-13000 GCA_009830355.1 Cherax destructor
AGAAGATAAACAGAATGCAGATGTTATATACACAGATTTTGCAAAAGCCTTTGAAAAGTGTGACCATGGTGTAATAGTACACAAAATGCGTGATAAAGGAATAACAGGAAAAGTTGGTAGATGGATCTATAATTTCCTAACATGTAGAACACAAAGAGTAGTAGTCAACAGAGTAAAGTCTGAGGCAGCTACTGTGAAAAGCTCTGTTCCACAAGGCACAGTACTTGCTCCCATCCTATTCCTCATCCTCATATCAGATATTGACAGGGATATAAGCCACAGTGCTGTGTCTTCCTTGCAGATGACACCCGAATCTGTATGACAGTGTCCACCGTTGAAGACACGGCTTGACTCCAAGCAGACATAAACCAAATCTTTAAATGGGCTGCAGAAAACAATATGAAGTTCAATGATGAGAAATTTCAATTACTCAGATACGGAAAACGTGAAGAAATTAAAATCTCATCGGAGTACAAAACTAATTCCAACCACACAATAGAGCGAAAAACTAATGTCAAAGACCTGGGAGTGATCATGTCAGAGGATCTCACCTTCAAGGACCATAACAAAGTAGCAATTGTATCTGCTCAAAAAATGACAGGATGGATAATGAGAACCTTCAAAACCAGGGATGCCAAGCCCATGTTGACACTTTACAGATCGCTTGTTCTATCTAGGCTAGAATATTGCTGCACACTAACGGCACCTTTCAAGGCGGGTGAAATTGCTGACCTTGAAAATGTGCAGAGAACCTTCACCGCACGCATAAGTGCGATAAACCACCTCAACTACTGGGAACGCTTGAAGTTCCTAAACCTGTACTCTCTAGAACGCAGGCGGGAGAGATACATTATTATATACATACACATGGAAAATTCTCGAGGGCTTAGTACCAAACTTGCACACAAAAATCACTCCCTACGAAAACAAAAGACTCGGCAGGCGATGTAACATCCCCCTAATGAAGAGCGGGGTGCCACTAGCACGTTGAGGGACAACACAATAAGTGTCAGGGGCCCAAGATTGTTCAACTGCCTCCCAGCATACATAAGGGGGATTACCAACAAACCCCTGGCTGTCTTCAAGCAGGCACTGGACAGGCACCTAAAGTCGGTACCTGACCTGCCGGGCTGTGGTTCGTACGTTGGACTGCGTGCGGCCAGCAGTAACAGCCTGGTTGTTCAGGCTCTGGTCCAACAGGAGGCCTGGTCACGGACCGGGCCGCGGGGGCGTTGACCTCTGGAATTCTCTCCAGGTAGACTCCAGGTAGGTAAACTGAATATTCTATGATATAAATACTTATTACAAACTTTGAAAGAATCCCTTAAATTCAGTTAACAGTAACTTTAATGAAACAATAAAACGATGACTGAAAGGCAAATATGCACTAATTAAAAAATTCAAGACCACAATTCCAGCCAGACCCATAATTAGCTCCATATGTTCAGTTTCCTATAAATTATCTAAATGGCTAGTAGATATGTTGAGCCCAATTGTTGGCAAAATTTCTAATACTGATTTAGTTTAGAAATTAAGCACCATGACTGATTTAAATAATTAGATTGTTAGTTTTGCTGTCACTTCTTTGTTTACAAAAGTTCCAGTTGATGATATATTAAGTTTCCTATCTGAAGAACTCGGTAATTACGATTCACCATTGCCACTACCTACAATCATTGAGCTTATTAAACTTTGTATTGTTGATGCAAAGTTTGTGTTTAATAACGAGTTTTACACTCAGAAGTTTGGTATGGCAATGGGAAATCCTCTCTCACCTGTCCTTAACAATTTGTACCTGGAGTTTACCTGGAGAGAATTCCAGGGGTCAACGCCTGATCAACCAGGCTGTTACTGCTGGCCGCACGCAGTCCAACGTACGAACCACAGCCTGGCTGGTCAGGTACCGACTTTAGGTGCCTGTCCAGTGCCTGCTTGAAGACAGCCAGGGGTTTGTTGGTAATCCCCCTTATGTATGCTGGGAGGCAGTTGAACAATCTTGGGCCCCTGACACTTATTGTGTTGTCCCTCAACGTGCTAGTGGCACCCCTGCTTTTCATTGGGGGGATGTTACATCGCCTGCCGAGTCTTTTGCTTTCGTTGGGAGTGATTTTCGTGTTTAAGTTTGGTACTAATCCCTCGAGAATTTTCCACGTGTATATAACAATGTATCTCTCCCGCCTGCGTCTAGGAGTACAGGTTTAGAAACTTCAAGCGTTCCCAGTAATGAGGTGGTTTATCGCAGTTATGCGTGCGTGAGTTCTCTGCACATTTTCAAGGTCAGCAATTTCACCTGCCTTGAAAGGTGCAGTTAGTGTGCAGCTTTCCAGCCTAGATAGAACAAGCGATTTGTAAAGTGTCAACATGAGCTTTGCATCCCTGGTTTTGAAGTTCTCATTATCCATCCTGTCATTTTCTAGCAGATGCGATTGCTAGGTGTTATGGTCCTTGAAGGTGAATCTCTGACATGCATCCCAGGTCTTTGAGTGTGTGGTTGGAATTGTTTGTACTCCGATGAGATTTAGTTTCCTCACGTTTTCCGTTTGTACATGGAATATTTTGAAACACGGCTGTTTAATAAAATCCTTCCCAATTGAGCTAAGTGGTACAGACATGTTGATGTTTTATGCCTAATGCCTAAGAATATGATATTAACCATTTCCTTATGGAATTAAATAATCTAGCTCATTCCGTATATTTTACTGATGAGTTTGAACAAAATAACTCATTGCCTTTTTAATTAAGGAAAACCACAATTTTTAATTCAAATACATATATAGAAAACCAACAGCAACAAACGGGCTTCTGCATGGATTACGTGCAACTTCTGTGGGAAATGAGCCCATGCATCTTGTGCAGATATTCAGGAATCGTCTGCAAGAGATATTAAACCAGGGAAGTGTTTTTGGGTATGCCCAAATGAGAACCAACTGTGGAAAAATCACATTGATATTAAAAGACGGAAGCGTCAAAACAGCCTTCATAGAAAACCTGACAGCATTCTATAACTGGGCTAGATGGTGCTATCGCCCCTGGTGCAAATGCTGTCCTGGTAGACAGTAACTGTAAGAATACAGAAATGAAAGTTGGTGGCCCGGAGGAAGACAGGAGCTCTAGTGGGGAAACAGGTGTAGACAAGGACATGCAAAACCCAAAGTTACAAACTAGTAATACCATTGGAGATAGTAAACAAGGGGATGCCCCAAGGAATAGATTAGATTAGATTTTGCCACCGAAGTGGCTAGTTTATTGTGCACCCCATATCCATCCTGTGGACGGTAGCGCAAGAGCATATGGATACACAAAAGGCCTAGGAGCTAGGCCCCAAAAGGGTTAACAATTGTACATTTGGATTTATATCTACAGTTCACTTATCTGTTACAAGCAAATTTAGGGAATTTGCTTAGTATATCTTGTATCTTATTTTCATTAATAAGATATCTTGACATGTCACATAGGTTATTATACTGTCTATCTCTATATTCCTCAATAATTGGACAATTAAGCACATAGTGTTCAAGACAGTGACCATATGCCTGATCACATAATTTGCATTTAGTTTGATCATCATCTGTGTGTCTCCCAAACTGCCAGAAGTACTTGTAGCCAAGCCTAAGCCTGGCCACTACAACATCAGTCAGTCTGTTCACATTGCAAGTGCTCCATAAACATGACTTATCTACTTTCATGTTACATAGTGGGTTATAGATCTACTCAGGCTTCTAACTGCATTCCTATAGCAATCATTTTCATTATTTACTTCTCTCCTAATATTATTCCTAATGCTAGACACAGATATACCAAAGTTATATTCTACATTATCCTTCTGGTTACTCTTCTTGGCTAACATATCAACTTTATCATGAAGGAGTAATCCAATGTGTGATGGGATCCATAGCAATTGTACATTAATTCCTTTGTCCCGGATTTTTGAGTATCTATACCTGGCTTCTCCAATGAGCATGCTGTTCGAGTCATTATATGAGTCAAGAGCTTTCAGTGATGACATAGAATCAGTAATGATGATAGAGTCAAGCTCAGTGTCATAGGTTAGCTTTAGTGCCATTAGGATTGCAAACAATTCAGTTTGCAGTGTAGACGCCCAGTTGTTAATTCTTATGCCTAGTTCAAAAAATTTATTATTGTTTTTAACTAGGGAGGTGGCAACAAGAACAGATGCAGCCCTGCCAGAAGACTCCTGTTTAGATCCATCAGTGAATATAACTTGTGATAACTTATTACTACCAGCTAGGCGAGAAATTTCTTCTTGAGCAGTTGCTTTAACAAGTGATTTAAGGAAGGGATTACTAGCAATGAGCTTCTTGGGAGGGACTTGCAGGTATGTGATATTAAATGAACACATCTTCCATGGAGGGGTGAAATGCTCTTGTTGCCTACAGTGATATAATTCATGCAGGTTGTAAAACTTAATGTAATTGCATGTTTTCACAATCCATTTAGATCTGTGAGTATTTACTTCTAGACATTTAGTAAGATTCATTGTGACAGTGTCTGGTTCATTTCTTAACATTCTAATACCAAGTACAGTGTTAATCTCAACAATCCTATCACTGATACTAGAAATACCAAGCTCCTTCCTCATATTAAGAACCTTTGTAGATTTGGGACAGCCAAGAATAATTCTGAGAGCTTCATTTTGCATTAACTCCAAGGGTCGGAGAGAACTTTCTCTAGCTAATATCAACATGGGAGCAGCATAATCAATTAAGGACCTAACATAGGCTATGTACATCATTCTCAAAATTCTCACATCAGCACCATAGTTGGGGTTGTAGCCAGCAACAGCTTTAAGAGCATTTAACCTATCTTTGCATTTCTTATTTAGTTGTGTATTTAGGGTACATCTACACCAAGATATCTGTAAGTTTTAACGTAGTTAATGTTTTTACCCTGCAAATAAATAGGTGGGGGATGTCGTTTGCTTGTTAATATCTTTGTTGTAGAGGAAGATATTACGAGGCCTAGTCGATTACAAATTGCTTGAACTTCATTAAGAACGGTACTCATCTTTTATGCCTGTGTTGATCATGATGTCATCAGCGATAGCATATAGTAGTTAATAATAGATATCTCAGTGAACACTAGAATAGCGAAAGCCTTGTAGCATCCAGCCTGTTAGCTAGGCTTTCAACAAAGTCAGTATCCTGGATCAGTTATCCGACATATTATATAGATTAAGGGGATTGCAACTGATAGGGTACTGTAGTGATACCGCTCTTGTGGAGAGCCGCAGCAGGACACAATACGGCACCACCTCAGGGGGCCCCTGACAATAACAACAAACAGTACGGCGATGGCCCAGCATGGCGTGTGGTCTCGCTCTTACACAAATACATTCGTGATGCAGATTACATGGTAAGCTTAAATATGTCGCCAGTAGCTATAGCTTTTCTGAGGACATATGCACCTTACATCACCTGTCCTGCAGCAGCAGTCATTAGATGTATTTTCTTCTGTTGCAGACATGTACCATGGATTTTGTGTTCAATAAAGCCTAGAAATGAGGCCTGTGTTTTTATCACAACAATTTATTGAACACAATATCCTGGGCTACCTGGTGGCGATTCTGAGCTAGACTACACAGCAAAATGGAGCGTTTACTGAAACCTGAGAGGCTAGACTCTGACCCCAGTGTATCAACGGCTGCTCAGGAATGGAAGCACTGGTTTAAGACTTTCGAAAACTTCTTGAGAGCCTTTCCTCAGGAAGATCTAGATAAACTAAGCCTGCTCATCAACTTTGTGTCACCTAAAATCTATGAGGTTATTTCTGAGTGTAATACCTATGAAGATGCTATCAATGCCCTCAAGTCTCAGTATATTAAGCCCACAAATGAAATCTTTGCACGATATCGTCTTGCAACTCGCCGCCAGCAGATTGGTGAATCCTTAGAGGAATACTTTCAAGCATTGAAAATATTAGGTAAGGACTGTAACTTCCGAGCGGTGACAGCTTCTCAGTATTGTGAAGAGTCCATCAGGGATGCTTTTATCAGTGGCCTGCAATCACCAATAATAAGGCAGCGTTTATTGGAGAATAAAACTCTGGACTTAGCCACTACCCTTGACCAGGCAAGATCATTAGATTCAGCTCAGAAGAATTCTGAAGTGTACAGTACTACCCAGCCTTCTCGAGTGGTAAGTGCTGTAACTCCCGATCAAGACTCTTTAATGAGGTTACCGTGGAACCTGCTTCAGTGACAGCAGCTGCAGGCACAAAGTGTTTCTTTTGTGGTTTTTCAAGACATCCACGTCCAAAGTGTCCGGCTCGTGAAGCAATGTGCCATCAATGCCATAAGAAAGGTCACTTTGCTAAAGTATGTCGTGCTAATACATCAACAAGAGCTAGTGCTTCTATGCATTCCGACCAGGCGACTCTAGCAACAGTGACTTCTGCGGCTGCTCCAAATTCACTGTCAAAGGCAGTTGTGAAAGTGTTCATCAAAGGAACAGAAGTAGATGGTCTGATTGACAGTGGCAGCTCAGAGAGTTTCATCAACCTTGACGTAGTTAAACGCCACTCCTTGACGGTACATCACTCATCAGGTACCGTTTCCATGGCATCAACATCTCTCTCTATTCAGACGTTAGGGTTTTGTAAGGTAAACCTTAGAGTTAATGACAGGGATTATCAAGATGTACATTTAGCTGTTCTGCCA
Source organism: Cherax destructor (assembly GCA_009830355.1). NCBI lineage: Eukaryota > Metazoa > Arthropoda > Malacostraca > Decapoda > Parastacidae > Cherax > Cherax destructor. Next base: position 6,677 of record WNWK01050017.1, read on the forward strand.
CAACTGTGCTCTGATGTGATCCTTGGTCAGGACTTTCAGAAGCGTCATGGTAGTGTTACCTTAACATATGGAGGTGAACTGCCTCCTCTCGTTGTCTGTGGTCTTAGCACTTTAAGGGTAGACCCACCAAAGCTGTTTGCGAATCTTACTGCGGATTGTCATCCTATATCAGCTAAGTCACGCCGCTATTCTTATGAAGATAGGATGTTCATTGAGAAAGAAACTCAGAGGCTGCTGAAGGAGGGTATTATAGAACCAAGTAATTCTCCGTGGCGTGCACAGGTCGTTGTTGTCAAGGATGATTATAGGAAACGGAGGCTGGCTATCGACTATTCTGAGACAATCAACAAATTTACACTTCTTGATGGGTACCTCTACCTCGAATTGATGATACAGTGAACAAAATTGCTCAGTACTATGTGTTTAGCACAATTGATCTACGAAGTGCCTATCATCAAGTCCCTATAAGGAATGAAGATAAACCATACACAGCGTTTCAGGCTAGTGACGGCCTCTATCAGTTTACCAGAGTCCCTTTTGGGGTTACCAATGGGGTAGCCTGTTTCCAACGAATTATGGATTCACTCATTCAGGAAGAGCAACTTATGGGAACTTATGCATATTTAGATAATGTTACCATTTGTGGCAAGACCCAGGAGGAACATGATGCAAACCTTGATAAGTTTTTGGAAGCTGCCAAGAAGAAAAATATCAGTTACAATGAAGAAAAGTGCACTTTTTCCACTAAAAGGCTTAACATCCTTGGTTATGTGGTGGAAGGAGGTGCAATATCCCCAGACCCTGAAAGACTTCGACCTCTACGGGAACTTCCAATGCCCCAAGACAAAAGTCACTCCAAAGAACTCTTGGTCTTTTGCTTATTACTCACAGTGGATCTACAACTATTCAAGTAAAGTTCGCCCACTGAGTGCTACCACGATATTTCCTGTGACAAAGGAAGCAGAAACTGCTTTCTATACTCTCAAACAGGATATTGAAAACTCAGTAGTTCAGGCCATTGATGAGTCCCTACCATTCGAGGTGGAAACGGATGCATCTGAAGTTGCCATTGCTGCAGTCCTATCTCAGGCAGGACGTCCCGTTGCTTTCTTTTCAAGAACTTTTCAAGGATCAGAGAAGTGCTATGCTGCTGTAGAAAAGGAAGCCCAGGCCATCATAGAAGCAGTTCGCCACTGGAGGCATTATTTAACAGGCAGACATTTCACTGTAAGGACTGACCAACGGTCCGTGATGTATATGTTTGACAAGAAGCACAAAAGTAAGATCAAGAATGACAAGATATTACGCTGGAGGATGGAACTATCGTGTTATAACTTTGATATTCTGTATCGACCGGGTGAAGAAAACATTTCACCTGATGCATTCTCTAGGTCCCACTGTGGAGCAGCATGTCATGATTTGCAATCACTCTCAGAGCTCCACAAGGCCTTGTGTCACCCAGGAGTTACACGCCTGTATCATTTTGTTAAATCTAAGAATATGCCCTACTCAGTGGAAGAGGTGCGACAAGTGATCAGATCATGCAGAGTATGTGCAGAGTGCAAGCCAAACTTTCACCAGCCAGAGAAAACTCATCTCATAAAAGCCACCCAGCCTTTCGAGAGACTGAATATAGATTTCAAAGGACCTCTACCAAGCATAAACCAGAATAGGTATTTCCTTAACATAGTAGATGAATATTCTAGGTTTCCTTTTGTGTTCCCCTGTGCAAATATGACTGCTTCAACTGTCATCAGTTGTCTTTCCCAGTTATTCGCTATTTTTGGTATGCCGGCCTATATCCATTCAGACAGGGGATCCTCGTTCATGAGTAATGAACTTCATGAGTTTTTGGCTAACAAAGGGATTGCTTGCAGCAGAACAACAAGCTACAACCCTCAAGGCAATGGTCAAGTGGAGCGGTTCAATGGTACTATATGGAAGTCAGTTACAATGACACTGAAATCTCGCAATCTACCGGTTCAACACTGGCAGACTGTCTTACCTGATGCCCTTCACTCTATTAGATCATTGCTGTGCACAGCTACTAATGCTACCCTCATGAGAGACTCTTCAACTATTCACGTCGTTCCTCTACGGGAGCCTCCATGCCCACCTGGTTATGTCACCCTGGACCCATTCTCCTGAAGAGTCACCGTAGGATGAACAAGACGGATCCTTTAGTGGAAGAGGTAGAGCTCCTACAAGCTAATCCGCATTATGCCCACATTCGCTACCAAAATGGTGAAGAGACTACTGTATCTACAAGACACTTAGCCCCAGTTGAAACCAATGTTAGTGCGGAATCTCAAGATACACCAATAGATGTTGCGAAAGATGCTTCGGTTTCTCCAGGGAAGCCTTTTCAGGCTACCCCTATTGAAATAGAGGATGCCGCTCCAGTAGATAGTCAAACCCCGCTAGAAAATACCGAACCCGGTGAAGAGGCTCAAGGGCTACGAAGGTCTGGACGTACACGTCACCCACCTAACCGTTTGGAGGATTACTGTATCTGATATTTTAGAAGGGGGAGATTGTAGTGATACCGCTCTTGTGGAGAGCCGCAGCAGGACACAATACGGCACCACCTCAGGGGGCCCCTAACAATAACAACAAACAGTACGGCGATGGCCCAGCATGGCGTGTGGTCTCGCTCTTACACAAATACATTCGTGATGCAGATTACATGGTAAGCTTAAATATGTCGCCAGTAGCTATAGCTTTTCTGAGGACATATGCACCTTACATCACCTGTCCTGCAGCAGCAGTCATTAGATGTATTTTCTTCTGTTGCAGACATGTACCATGGATTTTGTGTTCAATAAAGCCTAGAAATGAGGCCTGTGTTTTTATCACAACAGGTACTAACCAAAGTAAATGATTTAAAAGATTTATTATCAAAGTGAGAAAATCTAGGGTAGCAAAGTAAATCAAATATAAAGATATTAATTAAGATATCAATTAGGTTAATTAGGAGGATAGCTCCTACACTGCTCTCATATACAATAAGTCTGTGCTGAGGGCACATATATATAAATGACTCAGAAGTACCATCAGGTACAATGTCAATAATTACCATAATATATACAAGTAATAATAAATGTGCGTATGAGTGTGCTCCCAGTAACTATAAGACACGACTCAACCAGTGTACGACAGAACATCTCTTAAGCTAGCTGTACTAACAAATTGACAACCAGAACAGCTTGATTGTCTAGTAAAATGACCACTTCGCAGAACAGCACTATAACAGGCAACAGCAACACAGCATCAGGAACAAGGAGATAGAAAAACGACCCTAACTGGGGACCATCAGTAGATCCTCCAAAACAGTCATAAAACTCCCTTTCTACTGAAACTAGGTTCAGCATAAACAATCACAGACTGTGGCGGTGCACAGATGCCTTATCGAAGTAGGTCCAGAGCTAGAGCTTGAGACCTGAGTTATCAAAGAGTGTCGAAGTGACACACAACCCAGAACAAAGTCGAATAATCACTGTCTAGTCTATTCTCTGTGAACAGAGTTACACAGAGTTCTGAGAAGTATGCTTCGCCTCACCAACGAGTGCATACTCTACCCAACAGAGTCTAATGTCGAGACAACAAGTAGAAAAAGAGTGAGGTGTTGACTCGACGAGGGCAGCAGGCCAGAGAGAGAGAGGAAGGAGGAACCACCACCCAGCTCAGGTGTGTCCAGAGACTGACTCTCCCCCGCAACTAGACGCCGGCAGCATAACAGTCGTCTGCCAACACCAAGGCAGTTACTACACACTCTCAAGCACAACATAAAATATAATATCCTACCTAATATATATAGCTAAGTTAAATAATAGTCTAATAATAATATAAAGCAAAATATTAACGATTTAGGTATAATCGAGAATATTCGCAATATAAAATTATAGAAAATGCAAATATACATTATATACTTTGAGGCCCAGTTCAAGGGGCGCAATATCCTGTTGTATGGATTATGATGTCATCAGCATAGCTTATGGCTATGTGTTTAGGTGAGGTAGGTAGAGCATTTAGGAGAGCATTAATCAGAATATTAAATAGCATGGGACTGAGAACTCCTCCCTGCGGTGTACCTAGTGACATTTCTTTAGACGCACTTCTAAAGCCTTGGTAGAGGACAGAGGATACTCCAGCAGAGTAGGCTACCACCAAAGAATCCGTAATGTGTCACAATTCCATCATCCCTATCCCTCCAACGCTGCTCCCAGCTGACGCAGCAGGGCGTTTGGCGGGCTAGCTCCGGGATTTTCAAGGATAGCTCCTGATCAAAGAGGCTGAGCAGGTCACGACTGAACAGTACTCTGTGTGGATGGTCTGGGAGAATTCCAAAGCAGCGAGAGGACATCCCAATGCATCGTTTCAGCATAAACAGTGGAAGTTTTGTGCAGTTTGTGAGTTTTTTTATTTTATTTAAAAACATTAGGAATACATATACAATAAACAAAAGCGCCAACAGGCATACAACGTAACAGAGCAGTTATGTAATATATAATCAAAACGTAAACAAAGAACCCATCATCACATAATAGAAACCTGTACCATATACAATTAAACCTTATTCACCCACATACATCGAAGTTATAAAGGTACATTATATACACTGGAAAACAAGTCTTGCATGTAATATATGTGAATATTATGCACTTGGTATCTGCAGGAATGGAAAATCTGGGAAATCAGATGGGACATGCAATTATGATCACCCCAGAAAATGCCGTTCCCATATGAAAACAGGCAAATGCAACCTCCCGTCCTGTAAGTTTTTCCACCCTGAAATGTGCCACACATCAATTCAGGAAAGACAGTGCTATAACTTATATTGCCAGGCATACCACCTAAAGGGTACGAGGCGACACAGAACATCCAGACCATGGCAAAATCAGGGTAGCCGCAGCCACTCCAGAGAGAGAGGTTTTTTAGTGCCAGGAAGGAAAAAAAGCTGGCAGGAAATGACAGAAATTGTACACCAACTGCAATCATTTCTGGAGTGAAATCACAGTCAGTGGCCTCCACTCCATTACAACAGATATTAGAGCCAGGAAAAAAAGACCCTCCCCCATACCACCAATCCAACTACATTCATCTTTGCTAATATACAGGGTCTAAAGCCAGCAACAAACAACAAGGTACCTTACATTCGTGGACTGCTTACAGAGTCAAATGCTATGTTTCGGCTTACAGAGACCCACAAGAGATCACTTGGACAATGAAAATGGATCCCGGGCTACAACCTATACAGGTGTGACAGAGTAAACAGGCAAAAGGGGGTTGGCCTGTATATCACAAGTCACTATATGTTCAGAACACTAAATGCCTCAAATGATGTAGTTGAAGTATTGCAATAAGGTGAGAATCAAAACCTGGTCAGTGGTTGTCTACAAGCCCCCGGATGCAACGTCCCAACAATTCCAGGAACAGCTTCTGAAAATTGACCCTGTCTAGAAAATCTTCCAGCTCCTGCCCCAACATCTTGCTACTGGGGGATTTCAACCTCAGGCACTAAAATGGAGGAACATTCCCAAAAAATGTGGTAGCAGAATAACACCAGGAGGCAGCTCAGATGAAAATTCACATGCATGAACTTTTTAAATCTCTGCACCAAGTTCCCTTAAACCAGCAAATAGTAGAGCCAAAGATTAAAAATACGCTGGACCTCATCTTCACCAACAATGATGACCTGATGAAATGTCATCATATCAAAAACAATATACTCAGATCACAACATAATAGAGGTCCAGACATGCATGCGGGGGGCCCCAGATCAACAAAATGTGATCACCCTGAGGGAGCTTTCTCCAAATTCAACTTCAATAACAAAAACAAAGGTGGGACCAAGTAAACCAAGTCTAAATGATATAAACTGGGAAGATTGCCTAAGCATCACGGATCCCAACCTATGTGTAGAACAAATTAACTCTGTGGGACTGAGGTTTGCTCAAAGGGAAATTCCCTTTAAAGGGAAAAAGGGGGAGAAGATGCAAACTAGAAAGAGAGAGGTGCTCCCCATCAGGCGAAGAGAATAACGGAGCGGCTACAGGGGCCAATATCTCTGAAATACGTAGGGAGACACTAGTCAGAGAAATAGCAAACATCAATTAAAACTAAAGGAATCTTATAGGAATCAAGAGACACGGGGAAAAACTAAGAGCCATAATAAATTGAAAGAAACCCCAAGTATTTCTTTTCCTATGCAAAATCAAAGTCGAGAAACAACCCGTATTGGGCCCTACTTAAACCGGATGGGTCCTAAAAGATGACACAAAGGGAAAAGAGGGGAGGTTTCCAAATCCAGTATACTTTTTTTAG